>VZSZ01003423.1:575502-599796 GCA_013398815.1 Ibidorhyncha struthersii
TCACACAGGCCCACTTCTTGAGCTTGTCCAGGTCCCTCTGAATGGCACCCTGTCCCTCAGGTGTGTCAACTGCACCACTCAACTTGGTGTTGTCTGCAAACTTGCTGAGGGTGCACTCGATCCCACTGTCTATGCCACTGATGAAGATACTGAACAGTACTGGTCCCAGTACAGACCCCTGAGAGACACCACTTGTCACCTATCTCCATATGGACATTGAGCTGTTGACCACTACCCTCTGGAGGCAACCATCCAACCAATTCTTCATCCGCCAAACAGTCCACCCATCAAATCCATATCTCTCCAATTTAGAGAGCAGGATGTTGTGGGGGGCCATGCCAGAGGCCTTACAGAAGTCCAGATAGACAACATCCATAGCTTTTCCCTTGTCCACTGACATAGTCACTCAACCATAGAAGGCCACTAGGTTGGTCACGCAGGACTTGCCCTGGGTGAATCCATGCTGGCTGTCTCAAATCACCTCCCGGTCCTCCATGTGCCTTAGCATAGCTTCTGGGAGGATCAGTTCCATGATCTTCCCAGGCACAGAGGTGAGGCTGACAGGTCGGTAGTTCCTAGGGTCCTCCTTTCTACCCTTTTTAAAAATGGGTGCAATGTTTCCCTTTTTCTAGTCACCAGGGATTTCACCTGACTGCCATGACTTTTCAAATATCATGGAGTGTGGCTTGACAACTACATCAGCAGAGAGAGATTGCCAGTGAAGACTGAGGCAAAGATGTTGTTGAGTACCTCAGCCTTCTCCTTGTCCTTGTTACCAATTTGCCAGTCTTGCTCATTGGTGTTTTTTTTTTCCTTTTCTGGCTGACATACCTGTAGAAGTTCTTCATATTATTCTTTGCATCCCTTGCCAATTTCAGCTTCAGCTGCTCCTTGGCCTTCCTGACTTCATCCCTCCACAACTGGGCAGCATCCCTATACTCTTCCTGGGATACCTGTCCCTGCTTCCACTGCCTGTGCATTTCCTTCTTGCCTTTTAGTTTGACCAGCAGGTCTCGACTCAGCCATGCTGGTCTCTCGCCCTCCTTTCCTCATCTCTTACACCTGAGGATCAAGAGCTCCTGCCCTCTATGGAAAGCATCCTTAAAGATCTGTGAGCTCTGTTCTGCTCCCTTGTCCCTGAGGGCAGTTTCCCAGGGGGTCCTATTGACTAACTCCTTGAAGAGCTGGAAATTTGCTTTCCTAAAATTCAGGATCCTGACTTTACTCTTCACCTGACCCATATCCCTCAGGACTGTGAACTCCACCAGTGCATGATCACTGCAACCCAGGCTACCTCCAATCTTGACGTCACCAATTAAATCACCAGTGTCTTCACCATCAGGTCTGGTATTGCATCCCCTCTGGTGGGGCTGTCTATTACCTGGTTTAAGAAGTTTTTTTCAATGCACTCCAGGAGTCTCCTGGATTGCCTACAGCTCGCCATGCTACTCTGCCAGATGTCAGGGTGGTTGAAGTCCCCCAGCACGACGGGAGCCTGTGGGCACGATGCCTCCTGTAGCTGGAGTAAGGAGGCTTCAACAATAGGCTCCCCTTGATCGGGTGGCCTGTAGTAGACACCAGCCACAAGGTTCCCTTTGTTGCCTCGGTCTCTTTTTCTTACCCATAGGCTTTCACCCTGCTCATGGCTATTCTTCAGAGACAGCTCTTCACATTCTACCCATTTTTTGATGTTGAGGGCAATGCCTCCGCCCCTCCTTCTTCACCTGTCCCATCTGAACAGCCTGTAGCCATCGATAGCCACGCTCCAGTCATGGGATTTGTCCCACCAGATTTCAGTAATGGCAACTAGGTCATAATAACAGCTAATAACAGCTATTCTGGCTCACATTAGCCCTTACATGCTACAACTGTTCTTACACTCGAAGAGATATGATTTGAGTCTCTGAAAGCATTCAAGAAAAAGTGGCAAAACTTGGGAAAATTCACGTAGATATTCATTATACCCATCACTCTGTTTTTATGAGAACCAAGTTTCATACATTTAACAATTTGGCACTTTCCCATGAAGGACTGTATTTTCTGACATTCCAGTATTTCGTGAATAATGATTTTTTCTGTTCTGTCACCAACTTCAGACACACTGTCTTTTGAATAGTAGCAGCTCAGACTACTAAAGAAGCATCTGCTGGGCAATTTATGTTTCTTCCTCCTTGCAAATCAGGTATATTCTCCCAAGTAAAAGTAGCCAATCTCTTTGTCAGCATTAAACAAAAAAGGAAAATAGCTCTTTTTTCTTAATAAATATTATGGGAAGACATTTTGATGGTAATTTACCATTTTTTACAATTAAAAAAAAAGTTAATGCCCCTTAATTGTTAAACAAAGAATTAAATGTTAATTAAAAACTAAAAATAACCCCAAACTGCTCGTGTTTCAGTTTTCCATCGAAAACTTTGAACATCTCTCCACTTTTTGCACACTTGGAAGGTTTTCATGGGAACTAATAATTTTAGTCTCAAGAGACTGTCTTATTTTATTTCTTCAGCTAGTTAAAACAAGCTGAGTGAGCAGAACGAGTGAGGGTTATATATCGCGTTCTTTGCATGCCTCAAGTTCCTACTAAAGCTATTATGTGTAGCAAGGAAAATATTAAACAGATACTGCTCAACAGCTTCATCTTAAAACACATTTTTAAAAATGGTTTAAATATGGAATAGACAAGTCATGATCTTTCCAATAAAATTCTGTGAAAACACCAAATGGCCAAAGTCATGTTGTGCCCTGCTGCGGGACAAATAAAATGTGAATCTCTATTGCCCCAAAGCCTGCAAGGATGCTCTGCGAGAGGATTTGGGTAAATAGGATTCTACAGAGGTGCCAAGTTGCCTGTACAAGCTGTCTCCTAACATGGGGGGTTTAAGCACAATAAAGTTATTTCTTCTAGCTTTCCTGCCGAAGCAGTGGAATGGCAGAGAACCGATGACTTAAGTGGTACCCTCCGAGAGCAATGGGTAGCACTGCATCTGAGGGAACTAGAACAGGACAAGCTTTTCTTTGTATTGCACTGGTCACCTGAAGCTGTTCTTTCAGCATGAAAAAACATATTCACCTTCTCCTTGCTATCATGATTTTATAGGCTTCTGTTAGAGCCTCTCACAATCTCTTTTCTAGGCAGAAGAGTCCTTGTCTAGTCTATTTAGTACCTCCTGATACAGAAGCTGGTCCTAGTCTGTGATTGTGATCGCCATACTTCTGTACATGCTTCGAGATGGAGAGATCAGAACAGCATGTAGTTATGAATCCAATATAGATTTTTCTAATGCCATGAAGATGTTTTCTATATTGTTCTCTAGTTCTTTTCCCAAGATTTTTAGCTTTTTATTACAGAACCCACCAAAGTATACAAAACTACTCTCTCCCAAACGCATAACATTTCATTTATCAACCCTGAATTTCCTCTGCCTCATCACCATCATAAATTCCCTCTATAATTTCTTTGGAGTCTATTGTTAGTATTGTTAATTTTACTACCCTTGGTAATTCAGTGTCATCATCAAACTTCGGCACCTGACTATTCCCATTTCCAGATGACTTAGGAGCATCTTGGTCAGTATCAGCTCCAGCACTGAAGCCTCTGGGACTCCTATGGTGACTACCTTTTACTCTGAGAAGCAACCAATCCTTCCAGCACTAGACTGTGTTGATTATTCCCCACTGTATTGCATTTGTTCATTTATTTATTGGCTTCTTTCTTTATTACAATTCCTTCCAATTTCTCTGATTTAGACATCAGTTTTCTAGGCCTGCAGTTCTCTGGATCTCTTCTGGAGCACTTCTGAAGAGCTCCTGTTACCTGTGGCCCTCCGATTCCGCAGCTGCTGGGGCCCAAGTGCTACGTTACACCAGCCCAGTTAATACATCAGTAATTGAACTCCTTTAGGATTCCTGGGTGAATAGTAGCTTATGCCAGTGAGTGGCTTTTATTCATTTTATTGATTTGTTCTAGAATCTCTTCCATTAATGCTTCAATATCAGACAGATCCTCCAGTGTCCTCTTTGAATCTACTCCTGCCACAGAGGTAGGAAATTCCCTAAGTTCCTCTATGGTCAACACAGGTGCAAATAATGCAGTCACTTCTCTCCTATTGCTTCAACTTCTCCAAATCCCTTTTCCACCCTTTTGATCCTTGCACTCTTTGGTAAGCTTTGTGATTTTAATCTATTTAAAAATGAAGTTATGATTTTATTTTTCTTTAATTCAAAACCTTTTTTTGTCCTGCCTAATTCAGCTTTCACATTCAACTGGCTTCAGTTTATGCTCTGTTCCGTTTCCCTTGTAAAGAGTGTCTCCTTATTTCTGATAGCCTCTTTCATCTGGCTGTTTTGCAATACCAGTCTTTTTCAGGTCTTCTTAAAGAAGTATGTAATAATGTCTTTTCCGTGACTGAGTTTTTAATCTCTGACTTGTTTTTACCCGGCCATTGTCTTCATTTTAGATTCTTACCCTTTTTAATATTAAATACACTTGTAGGACACTTAAGGCTTTTTAGTCTTGAGTATATTAGGCATGCTGTATGGAGTACTTGTTAAAGATATTTTGGACTGACTGACTGTGGGTGTCCCTGTCTGCTCCAAAAAGTCATTTATAGTGACTAAAAATTTAATCTTCAAATTGCAAACATACACAATGTTTACACGGGAATAAACAAAATCTCCAATTATTACTGTACTTTCTGTCATCATAGCCTTTATGATCTCTTTGAAAATGTCACAGTGCTACAGTCCTGGCTGTCTGTACTGTAGCTCTAATACGACATTTATCCCATCAATGAATGGGACTTCAAACCGAGAAGAATCTGTATTATCCACAGATATAAGTGACTGACTTATCTGTCTATAGCGCATAAACATAAAACACCACCTTGGAACCATCTAATCTGCCCTTCGGAAATTATTTGTACCTTGACATTAAAGTGTTGCCCAATTATTTTTTGCTCACGGTTTCTCTTGTGCCAATTATGTCAAAAATCCTCATTTAAAGCTTGTTGTTAAACTCACCATGAATTCTGTTTGAAGTAAATGAGAACATGCAACTGCATCTCGAAGCTGCTGCCGTGTCAGGACACGGCCGGCTGACTGTAGGTATTCCATCGCTACTTTTTCTCGTGGGGTTGGCACAGCGACGAAAGGTTCAACACTTCCCAAACTGCTCATATCCAAAGTCAGTGAGACGTTCGATCCTCGTCTGCATTAGAAAATAATTGAAACAGTTATATCAGATCTGTGTTACTGTAAGTCCCATACTCATGCATCTGATCCTGAGTGATTTATGCACCCTGACTTTCTGTAGAGTCACTGGGAGATTTGGGTATGCAAAGACTGTGATACTGGTTTCACTGGAAGCACTGGGTGGCCAGAAAACCAAGGTTTTGCACATCATCCTACCTCTTGAATCTAACAACCAATGCTGCAAGAACAGTGTGCTAGGGAGCAACTATTTGGATTACTCTTAGAAGTAGAAACTGCTCCCTATACGCTACTTAATCTTTACGGACGTCAAACGTGAAACTGGTATCTTAGTAAGGAAGAAATGTTTCACAGAAAAAAATATTTCTAACTGATACATATAACCCCCTGGAAATTCATTCATGGTTATGTCAGCTATATTTTTAAGAATCTACTCAAATTAAATTTACAGAATGGAGGGGAAAAGAAGTAGTAAAATCAGCAGAAATAAGGGGAAAGGCAGTGCAAACATCATGACTACCAAGACAGCAGACAACGTCCCATGTTAGGCAGGAGAGAAGGGAGAGTCAATCAACCAATAAATGAGCTCTGGACACTGGGATGTTGTTAAGATACAACTGTCCCTTTTACAGTGATATGTCATGTTGTTACAAATACCATACAGACATCATCAGATAGTATCCGTGAGGCACGTGCTATTAATATTGGGGGAAAGTTTTCCTCTAGTCTGCAGCAAAAGTTGCTTGTGCTAATACTTGCTTTTTACTGCCCTTTCATTATTTATCGGTGGCCCATAGGTATTTGTATGAACACATATTTGAGCAAATTACTTGTCTTTTCAGACACTGTGACTCCTTACTTAGTGCTGGTGTTGCTGTTCTGTTTTCTGACCTTCTTCTGCCATCAGAATAAGTACTTTTAGGGTTTATTGCTTTCTTCTTTGTTTGTAACCATATGAACATAACACTTTTTTTTTTTTTTTTGTTTTGACGCAACTTTGATGCACTTCCCTTCCTCTTATACATGTCAGCAGATCCTTCAGTAATTTTCTTTTAAACTAAACCATTTCTGTCATGTCAGTCTGCATGAATAGAAATGACTTCAGTCACTCACCTGTCACTTAGCAAAACACAAAGCAACAATGGCCAAGAGACAAGACCACCTGGTGGAATCGGTGAATCTCACATCGTGCCATAATGTCCATAAGCCTATTTCAGCTTAGGTGACGGGTGGGTGATAGCAAGAGCTTTGCTGCCCGAGCCCACAGATGGTAACAGTGAGTCAGCAACAGAAGCGGAGGTGGGAGAGGCAAGACGGAGCTGAGGTGGCTGCAGGCAGCTGGCTGCCTCCAGGGGTAGATGGGGACAATTTCTGTTGGCAGAGGGGTATGATTCTGCTGATTTCACTAGGAGGTAGGCAGAAGTGAAGTAGCACCCTGAGCAGAAGGGACTAGTAACCAATATATGCATAGGCTGCCAGTAGTGCTCTGTGGCTCGCTACACACCCTGCATCGTACCAAAGCCCCAGTTGGTGGTACCAGTGCTCATACCCAAATCCAGAGCCGTGACAGCCTGGGAGGTGGGCATGCTGTGAGCTGGCTGTGGTGGCCACTCTCTGCCGGATCCTGAGGGAGGGTCCTGGCTCACGAACCCACCCCAGCTCCCCGGGGACTGTCCCTGTCTACACCGCTTCTCAACAAAAAACATCCTGTTAGACGGCTTTCTCACCGAAGTCCTCCTGCAAAAGCACCTCTTCTGACCATGACTAGCAATTTATTCCACAGAAAAAGGCAGTCCCTCAAACAGGTGGCTCTGAGGGCGTATATCGCAAACCCAATCTTCTGAAAGCAGTCCAGAAATCCACAGAAGAGGTGTGCAATGAACTTCTCCAAAAGTGTTTAGGCTACCTTTGGTTGAGAAATGGGTAGCAATTTAGACCCATGCATACTTCTGGGAGAGCCTACTGAGATTTCCTAATATAGAGGAAAAGTATTTGCATTGTTCAGTAACAAAGTACAGTGAAAATGTTAATATTTTCTTTGGCTTTTACATTGTTATAACTGAGAGTCTTGGCAAAAAGGCTACTTCCTTTTTAACAACTACAAAAAATATACCTGATCTAATTATAACTTTGAGTTTACAGCTTTTACCATTTATGGGGATTATTGATGAATACCAATGTTGAGAATCAAATAACTTACTCCGGAAAGAATAAATAGTTTTTAGCTGCATATTTAACACATTAAAAGCGACACATTGAATAAAAAATGAATATAGGGCGAAAAATAACTACCTAAAGGATAGTGGTCTTTTTAGAAAGTCTGTGAGATGATATACAATAGATAATAGCTCTAAAGGTAACTCTTCCATAAAAACAGGCACCTCAAAGAACACTTTTGAAGAAGTATTCTTCAGTTAATAAAAAGATTTTAATAATGTTTACATTAGCAATACTAACTATTGCCAATATTAACATTAATTATGCAGACTTCTTTATTGCATTCAAGACCATGCTGAGGAATAGGGATGAAAACGGGACACATCGCCTTGTCTTGAAAGATAAGGGAGGACCTGAACTCTTCATGTGCTTGTATGTCTTAATAGAAGATGCTTATAGTCTCAGGTCCTGCTCTGGACTCCTTGGATTTTCTATGTTCCTCCAACAGTTAAATTCTTCCCTTTCCACAGAAAAGAGCAGAAAGCAAGAACTCATTTCTCTTTTACTACCTGGGTGGAAAGAGGACTTATTGGAGGGACTGCACAAGGCTGGCCACAAAGCAACAAGGAGCTACCACCTAAAACAAAGCCCTTTTTTGCTAACTATCTGTTGTCTCCAATAAGTTTTGAATAAAGAAATCACAATCAGACACTTCAAGTCAGACAACTAATTTTTCTTGGAGATATATAGATCTATCACCTGACTACACACAGGTAGGTTTCCATTTCAAATTAGAGTGATGGAGCCATACACATGGGTTTTCCCTTACTTCTGAATATTTACAACGCTTTTTTTCCTTCTAAATAACTTTGTATTCTTTATCTTCCCCATATTAATAGTCTGGGCCAAATTAGAGGACTTTGTTACGATACAACTGCCCCAGCATCCCCTCAAGGTCGTGTCTTGTTGGGGAAGAGCATCATGTGAGGAATCTGAGTAACTGTAAACATTCATGACAACATTATCATACAGCATCAAACAGAATAGTTTGGGTTGAAAAGGACCTTTAAAGGTCACCTAGCCCAACCCCCCTGCAATAAGCAGGGACATCTTCAACTAGATCAGGTTGCTCAGAGCCACGTGGGGCATCTACCACCTCTCTGGGCAACCTGTTCACCACCCTCATGGTAAAAAATTTCTTCTTCATATCTAGTCTAAATCTACCCTCTTTTAGTTTAAAGCCATAACCCTTTGTCCTATCGCAACAGGCCCTGCTAAAAAGTTTGTCCCCATCTTTCTTACAAGCCCCCTTTAAGTCCTGAAAGGCCGCAATAAGGTCTCCCCAAAGTCTTCTCTTCTCCAGGCTGAACAAACCCAACTCTCTCAGCCTTTCTTCATAGTAAAGGTGTTCCATCTCTCTGACCATTTTTGTGGCCCTCCTCTGGACCTTCTCCAACAGGTCCGTGTCTTTCCTATGCTGAGGGCTCCGGAGCTGGATGCCACATTACACATTACATTACATCAAAATCAGCATGAGACTACCTCTTCCAAAGTTTCACCAGCTGGGACAGCCAGCTCATCACTGGGTACATGAATAAGTGCAATCAGGAAACCACTTGTGTCTGTGTATTGTCTAGTATCCCAGAGGGGGGTCTTACTACATACTCACAGCCCTCTTTTCAATTGGATAATAGGAACAAGTCCACTGATGAGAATCCACTGGAGTATTTTTAATAATACATTTATGGAAGCAGATTTTATTAGAGACCATGACAAAAAAAAAAAAAAAAAGGACAAATGCAATGTTTGTTTGAAAACTCTCAAAAGGAAGCTCCACCTGTCCACCTCGCAGCCTATTAATCATTAGCAAGGTCATTTCCAGGTCTTCCCTGACCCTAAAATTAAGCCATAGCTGGTGGTTATGAAAATCCAATTACACAACGTGTTTTCCCAGTTGTTTATTTAAGCTGGGTAATTTCTTTAAATACACATTCCCATGTTTATTCAGCACTCCTGAAAAATGCAACGCCCAGATTCCCAGTCCTTGGCTTTTCATTCTGTCTAGTGGTTTTGGAAGCGGTGGTGACGGCTGCTGCCCTCCAAGAGCCATTGCCCTCCGACCCCAGCATTGCAGACGCAGGAGGCGCTTCCTTCTGTGCTCTCAGTCCTCCGTCCCTCTGCTGAGCTTCTGCACGGCCAAGGCAGGAGCTGTGTCAGCCATGCAGGTGGAAGGAAGCCATTAATTAGCAGGAAGAGCAGCACTGGCTGTGGCTGCTGGGGAGGGAGTTTACTTTGCGTCCTCAGATCCCACTCGCACCAGGGGATGCTTCGCAGGGCTACTCTTCCTGGGTTTTACTGCAGGGATGACGGGAAAATCACCGCGATTTCCCTGTGCGTTGTATTTCTCTCGTGCTCACAGACTCGGTCTAGCCATGGGTCTTGATTCTCTTCCCTTGCTGGTCCATCTCATCAGGCAAACGCGCTGAATTCCAGTGGGTTTTGCACTGCTGCAGTTGCTCTGGGAGAGCACAATTAGGCACGTGGTTTCCACCACTTACTACCTTACCAGTGCCAGACTACATATGCTTATCTAGTTTTATGTTTCAGTAGAGTAATTCAAAGGAAAAAAAATACAAATTTGGAAAAAAGGACAATGGAAAAAATATAGGTTTCAGCTTTCCTGCTGCTTTTAGCAAAATAGCTAAGAGAAAACATGGTCACTTAGATGAACAAATGTGATATGTTGAGCTGTGTTGGGGTGTGAAAAGCACAGTAAATCACAAAAGGATATAATGTTGTTGTTAATCCTGTATTTTGATATAAAATAAATAAAAATAGGGTACTGCATAACTCCCATTGACTTCATCAAGAAAAATCAGGATTGAAAAAAATAGCAGAAAAGCAGAAATACAGAGGGATTAAAAAAAAAAATCTTTGCAAAGGACTGAACATTCTGCCATTTTCTTTCAGCCTTGGGCAAACAGTAATGCAGATCTTCTAAAATATGACTAAGACATTTCTTCACAAATCCAGATTTATAATATCCATTACAGTCAGTCCTCAGAAGATTAAGAGGCGACTGTCATTTGAAGTGAAATATAATTTGATAAATTTTAAAGTAACATTCATAGTATTGTTAAAATAGTTGCTTCTAACAAGCATAAGAACAGTTTATGTATTTTTCACAAATCCTTATATATGATTCTTGCTCTGTACATGCTACCCGACATATCATCACCTTGTACTGCTGATATCCCTGGATGTCTTGGGAAAGCAACGCTGGATGAGAGTATGGTTGCATTAATGGGTGTGGTAATCTCTTGGGTTTTTTTCCGACCATCAGCATACTGTCTCAACAAGTCTTCTAAGCATGAGGTAAAACTCCATTATTGACCACCCAAACTTGAAACAAGAAGATTCAATTTTTTCTAGGTCTACAGTCTGTTCTTGGAAATGTAGAGCTCGTAAGTTTCAGTATTCTGATGTGCTGCAGCACATATTAGAGAATATTCTGACAGAAAACCCCACAAGTTCTGATAATATACAATACCCATTAATGTAATTATCCTCTTATTTACTCCTACTTTCAACAAAGGTCAATCAATATCATCAGTAATAGTCCGAGAAAATAATGAATGAAAAGTTCATTATGTGACTACGTGAATGTCATCCTGATAAAGAAATATTTGCACATAGTACATATTGCATATAATGTACTTTTTACTTTTACACTCCTAGGTGCCCTATGAAGAAGCATTGTTATACAGATGCGACATTTGGCAGACCCGTGATGAAAACTCAGTTTAGCAAATGATCTCTGCTTTGCTTGCTGAGAGTTTTGGGTTGCAGTTGGCTTTCACTTGAACAAGTGCTGCAGCTTTTAGGATCTCTCACACATGGGGTTGTTGACACTTTTAAACAAATTAAACCTACATCGCACCCAAACTGAAGTACTCAAAGATCAGGAGCTGTGATCAACCAACAAACAAGGCCAAAGAAGAATTGGTGTTAGAAGCAGGACTAAAACCCCAGGTTCCCTAAATCTATGTAATTTCTCAAGTTACCTTAAGTCATTATGTGATCAATTGTCATAGGTACTCTTCTCTAAAGCAAATTGCTCTTCAACTGATTTCAAGATTCAGTATCATTTATGCCAAACATTTACTCAAAAAACAACAGCACAGGAATACAAACTGATTTTGATAGAAAATCTGTAACTATGAATATAAAATGACTGATTTACTTTGCATTAAAGAATAATATGCATTGCGGCCACTCTAAATTGATACAGCCTGATACCTTGAAGGACCTGTTCCACTCAGCTCATGTTTGGTCATTCTGCAGCAACTTTACTATGCATGAAAATAAAAAATGCAGCACCAGAGTTCCACCTTTAGCACTTTGGTGTGCAGGTGGTCAAAACCTGATCTCCCCCCCTCTCCTGCTATCCCCTGACACACCAGTGCTACTTAACACACTAGAAGTTACCTACTGACCTCCTGTCATGCTTAGGAACACTGGATCTCACTTTTTCTATAGGCTCCTGGCCTCATTTCCAAAGCCTTATTCCTCTCACAGATTAACCTTCCTCCGGCTCTGATTTTTCCTCTCCAGAGAGGAGATCCTGGACAGATAGGTAGATTTGTTAATATTACTGGTATTTATAATATTTCTACTCTGTCTCACAGTCACCTGAACCCGAGACGAATCCTGTAGTCATTTGTGTGGGCGGCCCAATCTCACCAACCAGAGGACCTCGTTTACAGTGCAGAGGGAGTAATCTGGGTATAACACTGAAGCTAATACCTATCATCAGAAAGCCATAGATGGAAGATATTTAAGCTTGGGATTGTAAGGGAGGCAATAGGATGAAGTATGCTGATCCTATGCATCTTCTTGCAAAGAACATCTGCCATGGCTGCTCATGTTTGCTCTGTCACACAGCTCTCCTCATAGTATTCCAGTGTTGCATTATTATTTTTTCCCACTTATTTGTCACTTGAAAAACTGATGCTTCCTGCCTCTCACTCTGAGGAAGGGATCTGGAAGTGACGACAGCAAGCTATGTGCCTACTGAAAGGAGAAGAGGAGGAATGAATGGCTGCTGTGAGGCAAGACTTCCAATCCTCTGCAGCTTCCTAGCTACAAGAAACTTCCTGGCAGCATCCTCCAGCCCCCTCTGACCAGAGAAACTGATCAGGAGCTTCAGCTATAAAGTTTAAATAGCTTTTCTGGAAAGTGGAGGCACTTCGTGTTCTCTCCGGAGGGTCTGATCTTGTTCCCACAGCCACGAGCGAGAGCAGGCCAATACCTCTAGCATTAAATTGCAAACAATTCTCAGGATCTACTCACAGCTCAGCATGTCAAAATGAACTGAGGAAATGGTTTTGACAAGCGCTTCTGGACTAAGTTTTAAGCAATCAGTATCTGGTTAGGACAGGAATGGCTCAATATCCTGTAGAGGAAAACAGCTGACATGAGAGTAGTTTCAACTTTCCCTCTTTTAATCATGCTTTCTAATGTACTGCCAATTCACTCCTGTTCTGCCCTCGATAAGGCTACGCCGCTCGGCTACGGGAACTGACTGTTCAAAAATGCAAAGCTTATACAACCTCCCATCTTTTCCTGTAGATTATTTCTACAATCAAATTGCATTTTGTCACGCAAACTTCTCCCTTCAATAAAATTTGAATGATAACATAAAGCTCTCGTTCTGATTCATATTCACATACACGTGTTTTCAGCATGAGTGAAAATGGAGTTAAATGTTCAGAAGTAAAAATAAATGAAGATGCTAATTTGTTGGTCTTATTTGAGTTGTTTTTTCAAAGAGATGAATAAATGTTTACTAATTTATGGTTAATTTGCTTTAGATGGTAGAGCTTTAATTGAATGCAGTCTTGTTTATTGCTATTATTATCTGCTTGCATTGCAGCATTGCTCTATTTCGTACTGGAGGCCTCATTGCACAAACATACTGGATGACCTGTTCCTGTCTCCGATTAATGCACACGCTAATTTAAACCAAGTTGCCATGAATATAAACAAAAGGGATTAAAAGAATAGGGAAAGAGAAAAGAGAATGGAGAGGAATAACAATTAGCTGCTATGGCTGCATGGATTAAACACAGGCACAACTTCACAAGCTCGGATAATGCATTTATTTAAGGTAAGCCAACAAGAATTGTTAAAAAAACCTACATATTCTGTCTGCTGTATCTTTTGCTCAAAAATTAGAAAAAAAAAACAATTTGCAAAATATTTTTTATCATACTTGTACGAGTTGCCCCTCTATGACTTCAGTTCATAAGTGCCTCCATGATGCCTTGGAGGAGCTGTAGCCAGGCACCATCATTTCCCATTTGGATGTCTTGACCAGGTGCAAAGCCTGATTACTTTTCCCAGCACACACAAGGCTCTCTTTTTTGCTGGGCATTACAGCATGCCCAGAGTGTGCTTGCCTGCAGTATTCAGAGAACTGTAGCCTATCTAAGCAAACTGACCTAATAAATGGGAATGGAGAGGTACAACACTACAGTAAGACTTTCTAGGAAGTGTTTTTTTAAGGCTTCTTAACTGAGATTTTTTGCTATTTAGTTGGTCAGCCTTATGGTAAACAAATAAATAATGGACTGATCTTAGATTTTTCAGCTTTTAGATGAAAAAAAATACTTGTGGGGTTTTTTTTTTCATAACAGCAGCCTTATCAATAAATGAATTTAGTTTCATGTATTCCATACTAATTAATCTCTTAAGCACTAACTCTACCACCATCCTGCACCTGCTGCTCATTTAAGTCATATATTCTACAACCCTGAAATCCAAACAAGCAAATACATAATCTATTCACACATTAATGTCCTTCAATACTCTTTTGAGGCTTTAACCAAAACCAGCTAACCTGGAAAAAGATGTACGTAGGAGTATTCTTAATGTAAATGGGCAGTATCTTCAGACAGTATCAGTAAGAGAAAATTATTTTTTATTGTGACTTGAAGACTAATCAGTACAGTGAGTTCTTTCCTGGTGAGTTTGCCATTTGGGAAAGACAGGAAGGAACATCTGGGAAAAGAGGCGTTTACTACACCCTGTCAACCTTAAGATAATAAAAAAGCACATTCCTTGTTTATTTGACTTGGTCTTCATTATCTTTAAACTACTGCAAGTGTCACACAGAAGATTTCTAAGCAGACAAATGAATTGTTAGTGCACTTTGAAAAAATTACTGAACAGCAGCAGTTCCTGAAGAATGTAAAACCTCCAGACTCACACCATTGCTCAACAGAGCTGCGCCATCTATGGACATTTCTAAAAGGAGACGGCAAAACTGCTCCACTCAGTCACACAGTGGACAAAGCATCTAAGGCTGCTGTACAGACCAAAAATCCTTTTTAGCTCATATACTTTCGAAGGCACAGTCCCATTTCCAGAGTGACTTATGTGCTTAAGTTATACTACGAGTTGATGGCATTTAGGATCTTAGAGACAAGAACCATGTACGTGCACTTAGGTCTGCCATTTAGCTGCTTCTGAAGTTTCCAAAGCTGACACCTAAGATAGGTATACAAACCTTTCTCTCTTCAGTTTTTTCTTCTTGATTCGCTTTAGTAGTCTGGCTTTCCAGCCTTGCTTTCTATGGGAAGGTTTGCTCAAACAAGCGTATTAATGTGCAAAGTACCTGGATTCCCTTTGAAAATGAAGTTTAGGAAATCCACTTAGACTTGCAATTTGAAATACAGCAATGCTTGAATGCTTTTAAAAGACAACTGTAAACGTCTGCAATACCAGGGTGTACTTTATCTTGCACTTCAGAGATTAGATAGACTTTTAAAGGAGGTATTGCCAAGCTGTACAGTCCCATTTAGGGCTGAGCAGCTGATGAGGAACAGACAGGTAAGTGACCTGGAGCTCCTTTCTACAGAGCTCAGCAGATCCCTCGAAGGCCACAGCCCTGGCCATTGCCTGCCTTCAGCCAAGACATTCCTATATGGGAGTGCATAGGCTGGGCTCTAGGGAAGGGAAAGGCATCTTTACCTGTGCCCAGAGATAAAGGCATGGGACAGAGCAAAGGTTTTCTGGATCTACTCTTCCTCATACACACCATCAATGAGTCAGTATAGATTGGAAATTTCAGAGTGAAATAATTACAATTGCTTCAGTTCCGTATTAGCAAAGGATTCATGGCATTAAGAAACTTAAATCACTTGGATTAAATTTACTTTTATGAATTTGAATAGAGGAGGGAAATGTGAGGACTCTGACAAAAGCATTGTTCTTCTAAATGCGCATTGCATTATGAAATAAAGGGAAAGGAGGAGAAGTCTTATCTGAAAGAGAAATCAAACTCCCTCCCAACCCGACCTCCATCCCATCTATCTCAGTACAGATGCTCTCAAGACACAGGGCTCCATACAGCTAACGATGTAACACTGGTTAGATTAACATACGTTGAAGGGAGTGATGTAGAAATATGAACGTAAATTTGGTGTACTGCATAAGACCAAAGTTTGACCAGTATCCTGTTTTCAACAATGGCCAGCAAGAAGAGGTTTAGAGAAAGAACGCAAGAACAAAGCAAGCAGGAATTAGTGATTACTTAATTAATACTGTTATTTATTTTTAGTATGCCCTCCAGCTTCTGGCAATCTGTAGTTTAGGAATGTGCTGAACTAAAGGTTGCTTCCACATTTTTGTGTCTGCTGTCTTCTCTTCTGTGATTTTTCCTTCAGGCAGCTTGCTTAGCCCACCTTACGACCTCTGCAGTGTCCCAGGACAATGAGCCCCATAGCTGGGAGCCAGGCAATAGTGAACATTAGACATGGGGTCTAGAGGGCTATTTAGGCCATCTACATTTGGGAAAATCCTTGTGATGAAGCAGAAAACATTTATTTTATTCTAATCTTATCAGTAAATTGCAAATGTATTCTCTCTAGCCAGAGGATTACCTTTGGGATTAATTACAACACCAGCTTTCTGCTTTTCACAATGCCACCTTCTTTCGCAAACCTCTTCAGTATTGTGCTCTGTGGGCCAAATTCTCTTCCCAGACACCTCTATAAATCCACTGAGGCAAAACAAGCTAAACAGAGTCTGAAGTGAAACAAGACCATGCAAATTGGATTTATGAGCTGTTGTGTACTTTCCTGCCGTTCTGATTGTTTTCCTTCATTTGTTGTAAGGCTACACTGTTACATCCACTATCAAATCCAGGGAAAGGAGCTGAAAGCCTCTGGACTACGCAGCAGTCCTCCGGTGGAATTTGCTAAAACTCAGGAAGGATTTGAGACATCTCAAAGACAGGAGATGCGGCTGCCAGGGGAACGGTGGGAAGCGGAAGGTCAGGCTCAGCTGCCTCCTGCTCAGCACCGGCCCCATCTCTCGCTGGCAGCGCGGCTTTCCAGGGAGCTGCTATTGGTCATCTCAAAGCATCGGGACTGAGTTCCCTAGAGAAACATTGTGCTTAACGACATTTTTCTGTGTGGGAATTATATACAGTACTTCCCCTTCTGATGCCTATCGCATATTTGAGCAGTTATTTGAAGTCACTGTGTTCTGTTTTGCTCCTGTTATCAAATCGCAGTATTAACATAACAGGGATAATTATAGCTACCATAAATTAATAACAACAATACACACAGTTTGCTAAGCATCAAAAGTATATTCTTTGATAGGGAACATAAGGGAAGTCCCTGTCCCAGAAAGAAATGTCACCGTCGTAGCTTCTTACAGACTCCACTGGTAAGAGAACCGAACGAAGAGTTCAAGAGTACAGCCATTTTATGAAGATAGGGTACTAATTTGCAATATCGTCTTTCGTCAGTCACCTAACCACTTAATGTCTCGCTTGCCTTACTATGGAAATAATAAAAAGTGCTCCTGAAATAAGTTGGCCATATTCAGCGAAGGTTTAAAGCCAAACCAAGATGATGCACCAGCTTGGATGTGATGGTATCAAAGCAGACAAACAACTCTAGCAGGAACCGGGCTGAAATGTCAGTGTTGTATGAAATCAGCTCCTGCCTCTGGGCAGTATTTCTTGGGCTGAGTCATTGGCACAGCATACTCTGGGCATCGTCATCTCTGCCATGATGCTATTGCTTCTCCATTTCTTGTGGCTTGTCTGATTGTCTGTACACATCTACTACCTTGTCTGATGTTTAGATTGCAAGGTTTTTTTTGATAGAGGATCATTTCATTTGTGTGCCTATATGGAGCCTTGCACAGATGGAACTTGATCTATGGCTGAGGCTCTCAGGTACTATATTAATAAAAATGCTAAGGAGAATTTCCCACAAGAGCTGAGAAATAGTCTGACACACAGATTTACATGCAGTATTCTTGGAGGAAAGGTGTATTTGCAAATAAAGGATATTTCTGCCAGCTAGCAGTGTTAAGCTTTCTGTACATACTAGCTCTGATTGCGTAAAAGATCTCTGCTGAATTCCCAGAACCATTTTCTTTTCTGAAAAGTAGTGGTATAATTAGTCTACTGTCATAATTTGTAAGTGTTCTACTGACAATGCACAGAAATAAAATGAATTACGATTGCATTCAAAGAGATTCATGGCGTGAAATATTAACTGATGGCTACAATGTAAGCTCATGCTTAGTAAGTGCTGTCCAGTACATGGCTTCCTGCAATTCAAAGATATACTTGGATATTTTATGTTGCAGTTTTGGAGGTGCTTTGATGTTGTTGTTTTTTTTTTTTCTTTCTTTAACCGTGTTCTGTGTCTGTTCCTAACATTTTAAATTAAGGGGAGCTGAGCTAAATTCAGCTTTAGGCTACCCTGAAGAACAGGGAAGGAATGGCATTGTCAGTGAGAAACAGATTCCAAAAAAGGTTAGATTTAGGCTAGATATAAGAAAGACATTCTTTACTCTGAGGATGGTGAAACACTGGAACAGGTTGCCCAGAGAGGTGGTACATGCCCCATCCCTGGAAACATTTCAGGTCAGGTTGGACGGGGCTCCGGGCAGCCTTATCTAATTGCAGATGTCCTTGCTCACTGCGGTGGGGTTGGACAGGATGACCTTTAAAAGCCACTTCCAACCCAAACTATTCTGTGAATCTATGATACAAAACAAAAGGAAAGGTGAGTATTTCTGGTTTGATTTGAGGCATTGGCCTTTCTCAGGCATTAATAGGTGTATTCAAGGGGACTTCTATAAAGGCCCCAAATCCAAAAAAATCAGCCTTTCTTTTAAATCTCAAACCCCTGGATATCTGACAGGGATGCTCCCTTCTACATCAGCTGTTTATTTTACTGAAATCAGTACCTGTGGGTTCCAGTCAAGGACTCATGAGATGCAATGTACCTCATCCTGCTTATAACCCAATCTCATAATGAAACCGGTTGTCTTCTCCCTCTGTGCCTTAGCACGGCATTTCCAACCTGCTGATGTGAAAAGGCGATATATTTGGTTGTCACAGATGGACACATCCTGCTATGGGCTGAGCCAGAGCATTCTAGTTCAGCTCCTGTGCTTCTCCTCACATTCCCAGATGTCCCACCCTGCCTGCACATTAGGACAGCTGGTGAAGCAGTCACAGAAACCTTGCCTGGGATGGTCGACCACAGAAATGAAGCAAAGGCAGAGAGGAGCTGAGGAAATCAGTCACTGGAAAGCTGCCTCGGTGTTTAACCCTCCGACCAAACAGTGCTTAAAAAGCCAAACCTGCTGCTGGACACGACAAGGGGATTACTCACACAACTCAAGTTCCTCATGTGGCCAGAGCAACAACTGCTCGTCTGATCCAAGGCCTGAGAATCATTTAAATATTAAGATGGATATTTCCCCTCAGTTTCTCGTGCTGTGCATTGCTTTTCAAAAAGATCAGCTGGACGAATCACTGCAAAACCACCAAAACTGTCTACCAGATGGCGGCCACTGATTAATTTGTCTTAACTTAAGCCAAAAAGGAAGAAAATGCAATGGGTGGAGCAGTAAAGACAAGCACAATCAACATCCGACCAAACAGGGTTTCCTGTCACCTTGGGAACGACACTGATTGGCACCGCGGTTTCCTGTGTACAAGCTAAAACCAGTAGCAACTGGAGTAACAAGAATAAACGTCAGATAAGAGACCTGGGAATACAATAAAATTATTAGAACATTCCTGACTAAACCTCACAAGATGGTAAAGGCAAAACTAAGGGTAGGCATGGGCTGCGTGCTAAACGGAGCACTCCCTGGCATCTGAGCGGGCTACGAAGTTGCACCAGAAGAATTTTTCCAAAGAAGGGTGGGCTAATTTGCCTGAATTATCCACTCCCAGAAATGAATGTCACGTGCTTTGAAGAGCTTCTAGTTCTTTGCAAGAGGAAAAAAAAGGATGTGGGACAATTTAAAGCAGAGAGGGAGCTAGGAGCTGAAACGTACCATCTATCCGTGCTAATGATGTGAAGTAATTTGCAAGAAGTGCTAGAGACACAGGGAAATGGATTGTGGGTGTAAATTTGGGCGGTGGTACATTGTTATTTGTATCTATTTACTTAGATTGCAACTCCCACAGAGTTTTGATTCAGAGTTCTAAACCACAACCAAAACACCTTCTAAACCAGCCAGGAGTCAAATAGTTAAAATACGGTTTTTAAAGGGTCTTTGTTAGGCTGGTGCCTGAGTTCACTTCCCTTGCAGAGAAAGGGGACAATTCACATTCCTGCCGATAAGCAAAGACATCTGCAATGGGTTCCAGAGAACAGACATTCATGCAACTCAGAGGTCCAGCGCCTGCAAAAAGTTTTCAGAGTGACTCCGCACTAACAGAAATGTTACACAAATGCAAGTTGGAGGCAAAGCATTATTCTCTCTCTAATCATGAATCCACGTGCTAAAACAGACCTCTCAGGCAGTGAGCAGGAGACCCTCAGAGCTGGATCCCACTTCATGTTCCCCGTTACTCAGACCAGTTTCTCCCACCTCGCTAGCCCAAAGTTTTCAGCCCTTACCCTGTCACCCAGGGTGCAGGTGCCACCAGCCACGGCGTGGCCTTCCAGCCAGTTGAGATGGCCCGAGGAGGAGGGAAGCCACAAGGCCAGGCTGTGGGGACACCCTGCACTGAAAGGAGCTTTACTAAAAGGCACAGCCCATAAGCAGCTGCCCACGATCAGGACTGCTCCCCTCATGTCAGCTGCTACCCCAGCTCTGCGCTTCTTCATGCGCAAGCTATGTCTAGAAAAAGAAATTAAACACTGCCAGGAAACAATCACAGGCACCGAAACTCAGTAATCGATATTGTTACATTTCAAGCCTTGCAGGCCTGGCTTGTTTTTAGCCTTAGCCAACAAGAGCGCTCCAAAGCAATCCACTGGCACGGTTTGAGAACCAGCACACGCACGGACCATTCCCAGTAGGCAGTCTGCATCCAGCCCTGGCTCTTCTGGAGGCAAAGGGAGCTTGGCAGTATGCACGCAAAGCAATCTCTGCTAGCTGGCCTCGGTGCACTAAGTGTTTCTGGGGATATTGAATTCACTAGTGCATCTTACAGACCAGGAGAGAATATAGCTGAGAGGTCTGCCACATGAGAGAAATGCATTTTTAGGCCCTTCAGAAAGTGGTGTGGGTTTTTTTTTAGTTTTTCATTTGCTTGGTTGGGTTTTTTTAAACTGTATTCACTCACTCTTCTTAAATGCACAAATAGTAGCATGTAGGACTTCTGCTGTACTTCAGGTTATGGTTCTCATTTTTGCTACATCTTTTCAGACAGACATGTCAGCCAGCCAGTCTCTATCCAGTGGTTAGGAGTGTGGCAGGAGCAGGTTTATGTGGCATGTCCAAAGTGCTCTTCTAGTCAGTCCGGTGGCAGAGACAGACCAGAGCACAAAAATTCCTGCCTCCCACCTCAGTCTCAGTTTAATGGCCCCTGGCGCTTTGCAAATTCCTTCTGATAGGATATCACCATAAAATTGTTCTCCAGCTAGTACTTTTGTGTTGGCACATAACTGTGCTTTGAACAATTACACTGACATTTTCCTGAAAACAATCCCTAGCATTTAAATTAAGAATGCAGAAAGCATATTCATCTCCACACAATAGGGTAAATTTATCCTTCAAATCTATGCAAAGCTAGTATATTTTAGCCAGGAAATTCAAGGCCCCTTCCTGTAAATATATTAAGTTCCCATGCTTGTGTCATAAACTACAAAACCTGGCATGTTTACAGTAGTCCAACCGCAAGGTGCTACCCTCCGAGCATTACTTGAAATGATTACTCACAATGGACGGTTTTGTATAAAGATAACAGATCAGCAACACCATAATTATATTTGCAGCAACTGTGCTCTGTGATGTAAAAATCAGAACAGGACCAGAAAGAATTGTTGGAATTTTTTCTCATCTATTAGAGCAGAGATTTGGTTGAACACTGGTATCCTGAGATGCAGCTGCTGTTGCATTAATGAAGGAAAGAGCACATCAGGTTTTTTACCATGTTTCTGATACTTCTTACAAGGTTGAACCAGGGAATTTATTTGGTATACAGTATTGTTAATATAATGGTTCATTTTAACAGATATTGTTTTTCTAACACCAGGATAAAAGGTATTACAGTTAGTGTTTATCATTCATGGCATTTGTCATCCAGATGGCAATTGACAGGGCACAAAAATAACATCGGTGGCCAGAACGATAGTTTAATTTGTGTGTCTATGCAGAATAACTAATAGAAGAGAATAGTTATCAATATTAACATAGGAATTTTCTTCCACCTCCAAACTTGAAGCCCAAACTGTCCACGATTTTCTCTGTAAAGGTGTCAAATACAAGATGTTTCTAAGGAAGGATGCCAAAGGCAGGCAGAGAACAATAATTGCTCTCATTACTTGTGCGACTGTAAGTGTGAGTACCTCTTGCTAATACATTCCTGATTCAGACTTTATGTTTGGGCAGTGAGTTCCACAGACTACTATGGGTTATCTGAATACATTTTTAAGATTATTTAAAAATGTATTGCCTTTCTTTTCCATCAGAATACCTCTTTTTCTCATGTTATAAGGAAGTGGATAGAGGTGAGCATTTACCAGCTTTTTAGTGCACATTATTTTAACTTATATTTCATTATACTTACGGTGAGCTATACTCACTGTATGTCCACTGAATACTTATTAGAACTGGACAAAAGAATTCTGCTGCCAATTTACAGGACACTTCAGGATGGTAGGAGAAATCTCACTGGTTACAGTCTATTACCTGTGGCGCAGGGTTTTCACTGTATTGCTCTGCTTTGTGGGAAAAAGTAACATCATGCACTGCTCTCACAGAGTTCAAGCCAAGATTTGGTGCTACCTATTGTTTGTAGGGAGTTGCACTTGACGCTGATTTAGGGGATTTTCCCCCTACTATTCTCTGTTCTGATGCCTACTGATTTTCTCTAGAGGTTGCAGACTTGGTTGCACACTTACCAGAGTAACCTGCACAGTGTATGGCTGAATGTTGTCTGTGAACAGCCCTCTCCCCTCCAGTTTTGCTCACGCTGACATTGCCTGCTTTCCTTTTCATAGGGTATCTTCTGTTTTCCCGTGTCCCAGCAGTGTTTCCATACCATTGCAGAATTCTTTTATTTCACATGTAAAAAATATTATTTCACTTATCTGCCAGTTTTTTGCTCTATTTGCTGAACTCTTTCTCTATTATATCCTCCACTCTCTTGGGTTTATTTGCAGAGAAAAAAAAATTAGCACGAAGCACATGTAAAATGTTACTTGCTCTTGGTCCTGCATGCCCCTAGCATCTCTCTTTTAGACAGAATAATTTTCCAATGAATATGTAACAGACTGAGAAAACATAGTGCGGTGATTTTTCCCACTGATTATTTAGATGTAATAGCCACAGTTTTAGATCTTTGTGGCTGGGAATACAAATGCTTGAGAAGACTTTCCAAAGCACTGTTTGTGTTTTTTAACACACAGACTAGGAAAGCTATTTTCCATATTTTGTTTTCTTCCATGTACTTTTGCATGCTAGGTAGTAACTAATTTGAACAAAACACTATATTGTGCACTTGAAATGCAGTTGCCCTAGTCGCAGATAATACCAAAATTAAGACTCGCAGCAGCAGTAGCTGGCAAAAAAGTAAATCTAGTTGTAAAACAAGTGAATACTGTGCTGGTGTGGTAACTTATTTATACTTATATCCCCACCATGCTTGTGTTTTAACAACTCACTGCTTGTTCTGAGAATTTTCAATGCATGACATGTCAGAATGAGATTTAAAATATCACATCCCACTTCACCAGATTCTGTTTTTGGCTAAGACTGTTCATATCAACATGAATTTGGGGCCAACCAGCAGAATAAAATGACGCCTTACTCTGCTGGAGGAAAAAGTATATATTATTCATATAAACCTATAAAAGCCTAACTAGGAAAATAAACGCTGATGCAATATTCATGTGTATGCTTAGGGAAGAGAAAAGGATCATTTACATCCTAAATTCAGGTGTCGGTGCTGTGATATTGTGACAGTTCATCACCGAAGACACCCACAGGATAACAACATTAGCTCTCCCGCTCCTTCGGTCAGTAACAGCACTGTGTGGGTTGCTGATGAAAAAGGCCTTTGCTGCAAAGGAGCAGCAGTTGTGAAAACATCACAAGAAAGCAACTTTGAAGCATTCTGTACTGAACAATCCGGAGGATGCCAAGAGGCTCTGAAGACAGCCCTTCACTTGCCTGCCCCAGCATCTGTTGCTAATTGTAGTAGAAACGGGTCAGTGCCTCTTTGTTCTAACAGCCCTCTCACCTCCACACCTGTCGGTCCATCCTCCACTTTTGGCCACCACCGCTCCATCCCTTCCCCGACCGCACGCTGCACGTGGCCACACATCCCTCATCAGCATCCAGGGAAATAACTCGCCTCCTGAGGCCGCTGGGCCAGCTGCCATCCTGCCGACGTGACCACCTTCCCTCCTCCGAGAGCTACAACCA
>VZSZ01003423.1:599861-696987 GCA_013398815.1 Ibidorhyncha struthersii
CAAAGGCACAAAGCCCCGAGGGAGGTGTGTGTGTCACACACAAATCATCGGGGGCATTCTACACGTTTGGTAGTGCAAATGTCGCACAATCTGCTGGAGGAGCTGTGTCATATAGAAATAACTGAGTAAGAGACTTTCCAGATACGCAGCAAAAAGTGTACATGGACCTGGCTCTAGTATTCAGAAGCACAGTATATTTTAAGAAGCTGGACAAACTCCCAGAAACATTCTGAGCTCTGGACAGTCGTCCATTAACAACTTGTCTGCCTCCGTCCCAGCCAATGTTATTCCTATTAAAAATGGAAAGGTTCAGAGGGCCAGATGCTGATCTGGTGCTTTGTGAAAACTCAGTTCCGTGTATTTTTGCACTTCGATGTGCTCCTCGAAGCAGCACCTAGTGTGCAGAGCAGGGACAGCTGGAGAGGGAGGCATCATCCGCCTTTTCTGTCCCGTCCTTCAGAGATACCGCCACAAGCTTCCCGTCTAGATGGCTAGGCACAGCGCTTGGCTCACTCCCTGGTTTGGCCCATGGCCCATTGATTTCTCTTTGAAGAGATGCAGTTTGGTCTGGATCATACCAGGCATTTCATGACTATGGATCACACTTAAGGAATCAAACCAGGGAGTTTGGATAGTTAGGAAATATTGCTCAGGACCCACTGTCAAGCCATCTGGTCAAAAGAATGTCAATGCTAACTTTGTCCAGGAGCCCCCATATCCACACTAGCCTGCCAAGAGCTGCTTCCCCTGGCAGCAACCAAAATCAGGGTAGCAAACATTATTGAGTGGGTGCCCCCAAGCTGTGGCTATGAGCAGGAGGGGCCTCCGGGCTTGATCCCACTCCATACTGATAGAAAAAGGGCTGCAAGCAGGCTTGTTTGTGCCCGGTGCGCTGCTTGCAGCGTGCAGACCCATGCTGTAAGTTCCACTGCTCCCATGTGTAATGAGGATGGCTCAAGGCTGCCTAGTGCAAGGTTGTTGTGGGGCGGAAAGGTGGAGAGGGGTTTTAAACTGTCCACATACCTGGTCATTAGATGATGCCTGAGGCAAATTGTGTTCCTGCGTTATTACTTTTTGCCTCCAATGCTTCTGTGTGTCAAAATGTTTGTGATTTTGTTCCTAGTACAGGATTTAGTAAATAAATAAGGAATATATATAATAATAGCTGCTTATTTCAGAGGAAGAGAAGACAACCTATTCCCTAAAGTTCTCTCCCTTGCATCCCCAGACCCTGAGCTTGAAATAAACTTAAACCACCATTTTTCAGAAGTGGACTTGGGCTGATAAAGTAGAACTGTGTTAAAAATGACAAAAAGAACTGCAGAATGGAACACTACCACAATTGCTTTCACTTTTTCCCAATGGCCTATTAGTCTTTTATAGTAGAAACAGAAGCACTCAGCTCCTTCATCTTCTTTTTCCTTAGCAATAAGCTGAAAATCCTGGTTTATTTGATCAAACGTCAGGTTTAGTTTCCTCTTTGTATCTCAGCTCTCCATTTTGACACATCTGACTCAGAACTCTGTCCTTCCAAAGCATGAAATCTGGTTTAGGAGTATTAAATGACGAGTTTCTATCTGTGGTGGTGGAAATTAAGATCCTAGATCAATAGTTTTTATTTTTTTTAAGCAATGGAAAGATTTCTTCCCCGGTTCTTGAGCACAAACTCTGTCTACAAATTCCTTCACCCCAATCCCTCTCAGCTGTTACGTATGCTATGTTAGGTACTAGGTATTATAAATTAGCTATGTGATCCCCATGCTCCTGTGCTTTATTTTTAGGGTCTCATGGAATGAGAGCAACTATCAAAACGTATTTACTTGCTTCCTCCATTCCTTATTTTTTTAGCTGCAGTGACATCACTACATGTTTTACGACAGCTCTGCCTTTCAGCACCTTTTACTCATGGAAGAATCAATCCCCCTCCCTTAGCTCTGTCTGTGCCTCATAAAGCCATTGATAAAATCTCTGTCTCATTGAAATCCCGTGGTTCAAGCTGAATCAGGGTTACTGCTCAACTCTGAGAGCCCTCACAGGCAAGGCTCCACTTGGTCTCCTTTTCATTCTGATTTACCCGTCATATCTGCATGGCGTCTGTTCTTTCATTTATCGTCTGTGCCGGGACAGAAGAGTTCAGTTGCACAGCTGCACGCTATGTTAGTTATTCAGAGCACTGATGCTTTATGAAAGCGGCCTGCAGCCATCAGGCAAGAAATTATATAGGTTTCTAACAGAGGAGAGACAGATGTCAGTCTGCATTCTCCTGTGGGAAGAATAACTAGTTTTATAAAAAGAGCACTGGCCCAGTTTTTGAAAGGTAGAATGAGTGGCAAGGTGTGGTGCCCAAGTATTTCTGAGGAGCTGCATACAAAGCTCGGTTTCGTTACTAATCACTTCTCTTTTTTGTAAAGCCTGTAGACCTTGGACTGCATCCCGACCATCATGGAAAGCTGGATTTAAGAAGAAAAATTATCTAAAGGTGATAATGGAAACACTGTATGAGATTGGTATATGCACTCAGTTGGTGTAAATATTTCTTCATTCTAAGTTTCCCATGTGCAAGGCACTCACTGACAATGAGAAGGTCCTTTGCTACCAAAACGTAACCAGCCCTTGTGCCCCCTGCCAGGATTGTCAGGACCAAAACAGGTAAAAATCAACGGGAAATGAAAAAATATTTCTTTGGAGTAATAGTTGGAAAGGGGAAAAAACCAAATTAGCAAAAAGAATCCCAGTACTGCAGTTTATCTCAGCCCAAACTTCTGGACCTTTGCTCATATGAAAAGAAAAGGAAAGGAGAGAATACGCACGAGACAGATATTAACACACCAAACCCCCACTTCTCAGATGTCCGTATGACAAAGTCTCCCATTCATTAAGAGACACATATGAAAACATGCAGCATGAGTATAACAGAGCAGAATAAATTCTGAACATGCAGGGCACCATCCTACCTTTCCTGGAGCCCCACAGGTTTCATTCTGAAAGGAGACGGACTGGCACACAGGGGAGGTTTGAGCTCAGGAACACATTGGCCTTGAGGGTCCACTACAACATTGACAACCTTTGGAGCCCGTTCAGGCTGGACCATGCTGTTGGTGGTCTTATACTCGGACTGAGCTGTCTGCAGGGGAAGGGGCGAGAGGTGGATCTCCTGCTTCTTTTCCTTCTCTTGTCTCAGTGACAACTGGATCTTCTCCTTTAATCTGTACAGAACCTACAGAAATAAAAAGTAAAGCCCGATCTCAATTCCCTGGTAAACAAGGCAGGGAAAGTATCACAAATGCTAGATAAGAGTGGTATACGTGGCTTTCATTCCTAGAAGGTAAGCCACAAGTTGTGTTACACAGCGTTTCCCACAACAGGATAAATATTTTCATTACATAAACCACAGTGTGTACACGTGGGCGGCAGGGATTTTAACAGTGCTCATTGTGAGTCAGTAATTATTTGTAATACCAGCAGTTGTACCATTAAAGGGGCAAATGACACAGAAAGGAAAATAGTTACAAAAGACATTGTGAAGAAGGAAATACTGATAAATGGAGTAATTGTAGAAAAAAATGTAATAATTTTAACAAAAGAGAGACAACGGCACAAAATAAAATGGATGCTTATGATATATCCAGGTACATGTCTCTAATTATAGCAGCCTCAATTTATTTTAGAGCAGATGTTCTTAAAAGCTCTTACTTGCTTTGTGTGGAGCTGATGATTGAACAGAGTAACTTTACTCGGCCACTTTTGTAATGGTAGGCTTCTACTACTTTGAAATACTCCTCAGGATAAGGATATCCCTCCATATCCTCAGAGAAACATCACCTCTTCTGGAATAAAGCTGAAGCAATGTGTGGCCCATGAAGCTATTCAAGTATCTGTTCGGAAAAGTGTGTTTTACAATTACCAAGACATTGATGTCTGAACATACTGTAATATCAGGATTCTCTGTTCACCTATTGCTTATGAACTTGGATGTCAGATATCTGCAGGAAAAGCATTTCAGAAGTTGTACAGATCCTCTTCTGCCGAACTGCACACTGACGTTGCTGTGCACAGGCTTGGCGAGGGCTGGCAGGTAGCGTGTGCTCAGCAATGTCACTCAAGAGGAACCTGCGTTACACCTACTTAACACATCTTATCTCTCTTGAGGGGAATGCAAAAAAGGATTTCTGAGCCGTAGTTGTGCTGTTTTCAAAATGTGCCTTACAACCTATGAAACTTATGAGAATTACTTTTGTAAGTAATGTGTGTGGGGGCGGGTGAAAGGCACTTACACAGCTTTTTGAAGATGTCTACAGATACTCTTATACCTTCTCCTCTGCTTATCTGTTGGCGTAAAGCATTCGAATTGAATCCTGGTTTGCAAAGCCATAAAGACAAAGCCTAGACCAAAGAATTTTTCCGCTGCAAGTCAGAGGCTCTTTGACAGCTGTTGCCCCGCTAGCACCACATAAATATCTATCACTCCATAGCTCTCCAGTGAAGACTGGATATATCTGATGGGTTTGTTTTTTCAAGGATTAGCGTTAGCGGTTTAGCTGGGAACTGACCTAATGTCATTAGCAACACACCCATTAAACAAGACTTAGCTACATAAACCATCTGTTCATTCAGAAGAGTTTAGAATTAGATTGCATGGATAAGATAATCTGCTCTTTGCCATTATTTTTCAGAAAAAAACTGCCCTACTGTGAAGCAAGGACACAACTATCAGTAAAGACAAAACGGGCTTGAAATATTTTAACCTTCTTTTCCTCCAGTGATTGCTTTGGCCTCATTTGTTTCTAGTAACCCACATATATAGCTCTGACATTCACAGTCATGATGACGTTAACCATACCTTCTTGTTACTGATGTATTTTGACATAGTTTCATTCCTTGGACACCCAGGAAATTATGGGTTTGGGTTAAAAAAAAATGGATGAGTGTTATTTCATATCCTTTTTAATACTGTATTATTAAAGCCTAGGAAAAAAGACAGCCTGCTGCCACCAAAAGTTGAAATAAAACTGAAGAACCACATTTGATCTAAGAGCTAACACCCTTTCCTCAGAAAGTGTGGCCAGGGCCATCTTTTTTTTAACAAATTCCAGGTGAAAGTCAAGCAACCAGAAATGGCCAAAAAGACAGGGGTCAACCCAATCAGCAAACTCTGCAAATGGAACAACCCAGTTGTAGTAATATTTCAAATCACTTTAAACACATCACGGATGGAAACAGATATGAAGCCCCTAAGTTAGGAAAACTGACATTTTAGTGATATGTCAGAAGATTCATTGCGCCTCAGTCAAGAGGCATGAAGCAACTGAACAACACAAAGTATTATTTTCCAGGAGACACAGGGTGGGTCATCTGTATTTTTTTTCATATATTCAGCCTAGAGTTCAAAGCCACAATCCAAAAGGAAAACAACTCTTCTTTCTGCTTCCTCTTTGACTATATGGAAGAATGACAGGGTGCTGACAGTACGACATTCACTCCTTCTATCTCTGCTCAGATTTCTGCTAAAGAAAGCTGACGTGTTATGTGCTAGCTTGGCCAGTACCTCCTACCTACCCATTCAAAATACCAGTGGAAAATGCTTTTATTCATCTTCAGAGAGCGACAGGAAATCCCAATGAGATAGCTATGTCTCCACAACAAAGATCTTGGCAATGGTTATGTGGAGCAGTGATAGGAAAACTCACCTGCCTAAAGATATTTAGGACACCCAGGACTGTACAGCAAAATCTCCCAGAAACCATGGAAATTAAGACCGTTCACTGTAATTAAAAGCATTCTTTCTAAAAGGTACTTATCAACACATGTGCATATCTCTGCATAAGCAGAGCTATTGTGCATGTGGCTACATGAGAAGAAGACCAACAAACAAAATTTCCCTCAAACCCTGGGGAAGGGATGAAAGAACAAAAATGGGACAGGTGTTAGTCATGTTGTTTGATGCATTACTGGGAGGCATTTGGATACCATGATTTGAACGCACTATAAAAAGTTCTATGGAAGCAGAATAAAAGAATTCAGACAATTTAGGACTGGTTTATACACAAAACCTCTAACTTCAAGTTGGCTTAAACATTCTTGCAGTATGATTAAAATATGCACTGTTAATTTTCCTTTAAATCTTTAAACTGGTAAAAGCTGGATTTGGTGGGCTCATATTAGTTCATTGTATAAATTCTATAATCAAAGTGCTTTCAGAAGTCCTGCACCATTTTATGACCCCTAAAACTTGTAAGTTTAAGAACAAGCAATAGTTCATGTGAAAATTGCATGTTGAAATGCTTTTTTTTTGTTGTTATTCAATATTCTTCGTGTTAAAGAAATTCTAAAATACAATCATGAAGATGAAAAAGATCAAACAGTTGTTCATAAAACAAGGGAGACTAGTAAAAATTTAGATCCTCACAATTTGTTGACAAGGCAAAGTTCATGGAATTGAAGATTCATAGACTAGTTTGGATCAGAAGGGACCTTTAAAGGTCACCTAGTCCAACCCTCCTGCCATAAGCAGGGACATCTCTCATAGGTCAGGTTGCTCAAAATTCATGTCTTACTTTATTTTAAATGAAAAAAAAATCCTACTTTTTGATTTTTTTTTCAGTGGGAAAAAGAAAAACGTTTAGAAAACCCTCTTGCAAAAACTAGTTTCAAATATTTCATAATCTGAAGGTGATACTTCCAGACTACTCAACAGATACTTGCATGTACATATTAAAAAAAGAAAAGGTATGCAAACATATGGGTTTATTAAAATAGGCAAAATTAGTAAGAAATATAATAGCAAATAATTTAATCCACTGTCAAATACTGTGTTGTTTATTAAATCTGGTGATGGCTCAATTATTTCTCCATCCATGTAAAATAAAAAATACAGAGACCTGTTTACACATAGGAACACTAAAAATATTTATTCTTACTTAGCACTTATAAATGATGTACGATGTTCGCAGTGGAAGGGAGCCCATGGTTAGGCCCACTGATGGGGACAGCAATGAGCTGTGTGTTGGCTTCCACATATGGTGAATCCCTCCTGGGATCCAAGTGGCTCTCATACCACGACAACGAGGACTAGGTGAGTAAATACATAGAATGATCTCAGAGGTACCATTTACAAGTCTGAATTTAGCTCTTGTCCTGCTGATTTCACCATTTAGCAATACTCTGCACTGTAGATTTTTAAGTATAGAGGCCAGATATTTGTTAAATTCCAGCCAAGCATTAAGAATCCTAAAAGCTGTTAATGCACAGTGTGGTCTCAGCGCAGGGAAGCATCGTGATTTGTAAAACCCAGTTAAAAGACAAGACTGCATAATTTACAATTTCTGTAGAAATTACACAGAACAAAGCGCTGACACTGACAATTCAGCTCCTTTACACTGAGCACTGTCGACCATCATAATCATCACTTAAACTACTTCCTACTCCACACTTTAAGGGACACTTCCAGGTCATCTACAGATGCAGGCTAAGCTTTTCTGCTTTTGGACCCTCTAAACTACAAATAGCCACTTAAGGACAAACAGGTGCCTACCCTGTAACTTTAAAAAAGAGGCCTCATTTTGGTTGTCTGATATGGTCACTACAGCCAAAGGCACTTAGGATTGGCCCTAACACCTTACATTAAACCTGAATGGTCTGATAGACTGCAATGGCTGAATTTGAAATACTGAATTCCTACTTTTCATAAATCTGCCGCTCTGTGCAGTGTAAAGCGGGATGACAAACAATGTGCACCGCTTGCTAGCCTTATAGATTGCACGTGCTCCAGGTACCAGCGGGTCAAGGCAAAATTTGAGACCGTTTCCATTTACGTGGTCTAAACAGTAGCACACGTAAAGAAGTGGGTTGGACCTGGTGGGGTGAACAGAAAGGCAAATGCCTGCAGAAAAGACCAGGGAGTTCAAGGGGTCTACTAGTCTACTTCTGCCCTAACTCCAGATCAGCTATATCCAAACTGCTCCTTACAGATGCTTGCCTAAAACCTTAACGGGTGAAAACTCCCGAGTTTCCCCAAGCAGTGCACTCCAGGGTCTAGTGACCCATGTTCTTTCAAATGAGTCAGCCAAAACACACTTTAAAAAAATTTGCTTCTTTTCCCATCCACAGTGGAGAAAGTATTACCTTCTTCCTAACCACAGCCTTTGAAAACTTTCCATGTTTGAAAACTAGCTTGTTTCTCCTTGCTCTTCTTTTCTTTGTCATAAATAAACCAAATTATTTTATGCCTTCTGTATCTCTGGTTACTATTCTATCTCCTCCCTATTGTAACTCGCACACATTTTTCATGAGTGCGGTACCCGCAAGAGACCACACAACGTAAGACGCAATGTTATAACCAAATAATTACCAGAGCCAAGTCAAAAGCAGATCTTCGAGATCATATCCTCATTTATACATCCCAGGGCAAGAACTGTAATTTTTGCAACAACACGGTGTTACTCATTTACTTCAGTGTGTGCTCTGCGGTACTGCTGGAACCTTTCCTACAGAACTGTTGCTTTGCCATGTATTTCCTACATTGTACTGATGCACGTGATTAGAGTTCTTGTCCCTGCCGAGCAGCATTTTTGTTACTTCCCGTCTTTTCTCCAGCACCTTAAGAATATTTTAAGTTCTGATACTGCCCTCCACAATGTTTATAATTTCCAATGCCATCTACGCATTCCGAATAATTAAAATTTTGTGCCATACCAGGACAAGGACAGACAGCAGCTTCTATACCCTTCCAGTTAAACAGTCAGCAATGACTAAAATACTCACTTTTCTAAAGTAAAAAGTCTGAGTAAAAGTTAGTACTTCCAGAGTTACCCTCCTATTTTTGAATGAAATGGCATGGAGAAATGGAGATGACTAGGAAGTGAAAGTTACATAAAGCAAGAATTTTTGTGAGAAAATAAGTGCTTTTCAAATCTTACGGAGACTTTAAAAGCTTAAATAATATTTTGTTATAGATGTAATCATTTATTAATATTTTCAGTTTAAACATTCTTTCCATCTTAACGTTGTAAGTGGGAAATCCATCAAGGTTAAAGAAAATTAAATATGCTTGAAAGTAAAATATCTTAAAAGTCTCCAAGATTCTATGTGTTCATAAATGCTGAGAATTGCCATAGAATTCAGTAAACTCATTCATGCATCACAGAAGAAATATACAATTCAGAGAAGGAAAACATGTGAGATACAACATTGGAAAAAAATGCAAAAATTACCTTATGAAAGGCAGTGGTGGTGTAGTGTTGTTCATCATCTGTGTGACCCTTGCACATCTCATATTCAGTATGTCTAATGCCCAGAAACCTGGCTGACAAACTCATACAATGTGAAGGCAAAGTTGTTCAAAACTAAGATCACTCCTTCATATACTTAATAGTCATCACAGTTTAAAATTTGTATATTTGATACATGAATACCAACACACACTCTAACAACTGCGCATTGACAATATTGTGTCAATGCAGTGTTGTTTTTACTACCAATAAAACTGAAATACAGGCAGCTAATGTGATTTCAGGAATCCTGGGACCTTAGTAAGAAGGTTGAGAAGTCGTCACTCACATCACTACACAGTTACTCTGCAGATTTAAGAGCCCATTATTTACTTCTTCAGCTTCCTTCTAGTTATATTCTTCAATTGGACTCAAAATATATCAAGAAATGTGGTTCTTCAAACTTTGGCTTCACAACATTATGAGAGTGGACCAAATCTTACCTTGTAGCTAAGTTTTTAATAGCTTTGAGAAAACACCTCTCATGTAAAGAATGCCTGACTCTATCCTTCAGACTGAGAAAAGCATGAAGTAGAGAACAACAAAAAAAAGGTAAAAAGGAAACTTACCATTAAACAAGTTACTAGAATGACAAAGATGCTGAGAAATATGACGACCGCATAAAATCCTTCTTTGCTCCAGATTTTGTCCGCTTCACGCTGGCCTTGCAAAACATTTTTCTTTTTTAAGCAATAAAACAGAAAGAGGAAGAGAAGAAAAGTTACATAGCAGCGTGCGCAGATTAAATAGCTCTCGTCAGACATTAATCACCCTCCTCAGCTTTGTCACAGTTCACATTCCACAGTATATGGCTCTCACTTTGAACACTGCTATTTGCATATCCACCTTGGCTACACACCCCGCCTGTGCTCCGTGTGTCCGTAAAGTGTGACCCAGGGGTCCTAACGCTACGCGAGGTGACCTGAGACCTTCTCCATGGCTGCTGAGATAACCCTCCACCAGGAGTCATGGGCTGGTTGACGGTAACCAAACAAGACCCACCGTCTTTCTTGGAAACTACCTGGCCCATCAGGTAAAAGGGCAGCGCTCCCGCGTGGGCTGCGGGAACCGCTCGCCCTGCCTATTTCTCCCCAGCGCTTATCTCCCACCCCAGCACCCACGCGCTGGCCTCGGGACTGTTTACACTTGACACAGGAGCGAAGAGCAGGTGACGTGCCAGTTTGTCTTCGTGAGCCAGGAAGCCCTGACACTGTCACCTGTAGAGTACACGCACACATACATGTGCATACATAAAAAATTCTGATTACGCTGAAAGTAATCTCATTATCCATCTATCTGTAATTCTGATTGTGCCTAAAGTAATCTCATTATCTTTGGGTTCCTGCTGATAGTACATTTCTAAAACAGCTGCGCATGCTAAAATTTCGAGAACTCCTGGGGAACTCCTGGGGATTATAAAATAATAATAATTGTAAAAGCATTGATTTTTGGCTCTATTGCAGTGTGGGGACATGATTGGGGTATTAAATTACCAGAATTTCACTATGTTTCCAAACAGAGATCTGGAAGTAGAAACAGGGTACATGTACCCTCAGTCTAACTGCAATATATTATTTAAAGTATGCCATCTTGTGTTTCCGTGACCGCAGTTCAGCAGACATTGCTCTCCCAATTTTCAGCTACTTGCTTTTCTTTTCTTAATCGTGTATTTTCAGTACAGTTCTCAGACTGAGTAAAAAGGACTTTCTTAAATTCTGACTTTCACTGTAAATGTTCAAGGTCTTGGTGTTTCCCCTTTGCTGAAGTTCCCTAATGGCATTAATTAAAGATCTCATTTAACTAGTGAGTTGTCTTCCCATCTCAAGGTGGTCTTTTTTCTTCTCTGGAGACATTGTGTAAGAGAACTGGGAATTTTTCCCAGAGGAAAGATTTCCTCCATTTAAAGATGAGTGGCTGCAAACTGGAGCTGGGTAACTGCAGGGACCCTCTAGCACTTTACATGCTCCAAAGTCTGCTCAGCCACCAATTAGCCTGTTCTTCTGAACAGTTAATATATCAAGCAAACTCCTTGGATCCATCAGCCTCCCAAACACAGAGAGTCCTGACGACGAATTCATGTGGAAAGGCTTGCTGAGGAGGAGGAGATCACGGCCTGAGGAAGAGAGGGCAAGCTGACCAAAAACCTGCTTGCATGCTGGATCCCACTATAGTTTTCATGGCCCTCCTTTCAGCACAGGTTTGTGCCTTGCTTGCTTTGATAAGGGCCAGGACAAGGCAGATTAAAGCCAATGCAGATGCAAGACAGTTCACAGATGATACTGCCCCAAACCACAAATATTTAGAGAAGTACTTGGTAGCATTGTTAGTTTACAGAGACTTGCTTGCTGAAAAAAATGCACGTGTATAACTGGGAGCTGACCACTTTAGACCTGAAAGCACAGTAAAGAAAAGTTTTCTTTGGCAGTCATAGCCCTAGGGACCAGAATGGAAATTCTTTACCCCGTTCTGCTGAAGTACAGAAACAGACCTTGTAAAATTAGTGTACCTGTGTGTGTGTGATCACGCAGTGTTTCATGATCTGGGCTTAAAAGGGTTGCAGGTAGTGGCAGTTCAACAAGGTTTCTAAGTGTCGGTCTTGTGTTTAGTGAGCAACTTAAAAACCAGGGCTTTCAAAGATAAGCTGGAAACCGTGCCAAATATTTCTGCAAAAATCATTCCTAGACACATGCAAACAGCGCTGCCACTCTTAACGGGGTGCAGCTCTCTGTGCAATCTGCTACCTCAGCACAGCAAGGTTATTCTGCTGTGCTCACGGCGCGGGACTCGGGTCCCAGTACTGGCTCCAAGCCCGAATCTGCAGCTGCTCTGCACTCGGGACTGCTCCCGTTGAGCTCCATGGGAATCCCACAGCGACCGCAGCAGCTGCAGCTCTGGCCCATTAGCTATAAAGTACGTATTTGACCCTGGGAGGGTTACCTGATGGCTTTCCGGTGTTTCAGATCTCTCAGGAGGAAGTCTAGATAAAAAGCAGGAGTGGGAGAGCTGACCTTTTGTAAGTGAGTAAATGGGGTTTTTTTGTACCTCTTCACTGAAAGGACAAATACACTAAAAAGCAGATGAAGAGCTAATAGGATTTTTTGACTCAATGGGTGGGAGACTTAAATTAACTGTAATTCATTAATGTCAAAAAACGTTTAAAATATTTTATAATAGACTTCATATATGTAGAATCATTGAATCAGAATTGTCTAGGTTGGAAGGAAGACCATCAAGTCCAACCTAACACTGCCAACATAACTGAGTCTAAGAGAATTAATCTCTCTGTCCAATGGTACGTGTGTTCAGGATACATCTTTCCCTGATTTGTCTTTCTAAAAATAAAGTTCAAAGAAAATTAACAAATGCTGTAAAAAGGGCAAAAAAAATGTATGGTACAGCTTAAACATATCTGACACTCCATATAGAAACACTTTAGCAGTACTTACACTTAATCAAGGAAATCTTTCCCCCAGATCTAACTACAGAACAGCAGCTTAAGCTGCTCCCTAATGACAGAAGAGGCTGTGGCCTACAGTAACTGAGTCATCTCACACCCACGATAAGGAATTGCTTTCTGAAAAGTCAGTGCTGCTCATTCAGAACTTTGTTCGTTGGTCTGGGAGAACTGATAAGGTAGAACTGATCTGGGAGAACTGGCAGCTGCCACACTCACTACAAATTGTTGATGCCCAAGAAACAAGCTCACAGGATGGCCAAATGCTAGGGAAAAAGCAAACCAGAGAGGACTTCTGTCATGGGCAATGAGCCTCCTGCACGGAGATGTGCTGTGTCTCAACTGTCTGATGTTCCTCCACATTTGTCTCACTCAGTTGGGAACCTCTTCCTGCCTGAGAATCCACTAAGACTTTTGGACAGTTTTGAGGAGTGGGAATGTACCACTGCTATCAGAGGGCAGGAAGATAAACTCAAACTAAGCTGCAAAAAGCCACAGCTGATAAAGGAGGGGGAATACCGTAGTGGGTGGGATGGCAGCGGAGTTCCAGCAGCTTAGGCACCATCATGTCCCAGAGCAAACCTGGCTACAGGGAGGAAGGCTCATCTTCATCATGTACATGTCAAGAGCATCGACCCCCAGTGTTTCACTCCATTCTCTAAGGAGTCTCCACAATCAGGTGAGTCATTCAGGCAGAATTAGCCAGGTTAATTTAAACAGTTTAAATTCAGCATAATTCAAGGTGGGGGAGAGTCAATGTATTCTTAATCCCGTTATATCGCTAACCTTACTGAAGAGTGCCTACACAGCTATCTGCTTTCCTCTGAAGTGCAACAAATATGTTTAGAAAAATGATTTTTTATACACCTTTTTTTTTCTAAAAACAAAAAATAATTAAAAAACCACTCTGGCCTTTCTGGTCTTATGGAAAAAATAGTGCATTATTTCTACAAATAAGTAAAATAAGCCACCAGATTTTGATAATAACAAAAGACATTGACCTGAAATAGTCACTGTAGAATCTGTGACTGAAAGATCCTGCCAATGTATCAGGAGCTGCCAGTCTTCACTGGAAAATAGGTGAATTTGCAGACTGGGTCAGTTAGCCCCAATTAGTTCCTTGGGCTGAAACGCTAATGAAAGCATGGCAAGCTGTAGTTCTGAGCTCAGAGGAAAGCTTACAGGGAGCTGGGGATCAAAGTTAAGATGAAAAAGGGTTCATCGAAGTTCACACTGAGTTGCTTTGCTTTTTCTGCTATTTTAACTATGTTAGCTAAGGCAGGTTAGGAAAGTCTGCCAAGAAATCACTTCCACCCCCAGGGCAAACATGCAGGAACGTGGGTGACCTCTCAGACTCCCAGGACACTGGATAATAGCCACTTAGCGTCTCCCATGACAAAGCCTCCCCAAAGACTCTACATTACATGCATGTGTGATAAAGTGTTGTGATTTCAGGTCAAAGCTGGCAGGCCTGCAGGGCTCCTGTCCCTGTTGCGGTGCTGTTGGGTGCACCCGTGCGGGTGTAACGCTACGTCTGCCTTGCCTGATCATAGGAGCACGTCCTTGTGCTCTGCTTTGTTCCCGGGCGCCTCTGCCGGTCCAGGCTGTTGTAATTTCTAAGCTATTGGTTTTGATCACTTGTCCTTACAATGGCTTACGGTTTCTGTATGCTTTAAGTGCATGATTGCTTCCTTTGATTTCTTTTCTAAGAAGTTAATATCACACACTTCAAAGGCAACCAAGAGAAGCCTTGTGCAAGGAGGCTGTAATGGTTCATTTTGGGATTGTATAATTTTGGCATGAACTCTGGAAATTTCTCCTTTAGTGCCACATCTCCCGGCTGGCAGTTAGTTTATCTCTCAAATGACAGTAACCCTTATTTTACTGACTGTAATGTCAGGTGTTTGTGTCATTCAAAATCACTTCAATTTCTCTTCTACTCTACTAAGCTCTGAAATCCAGTAGTATTTTCTTTTTTTTTTTTTTTAGCACAATTTAAAGATGTTAGGAAGTCAGGATTCTCACACCATAATAACATGGACTGCTCGAGTCGTTGAATTTAGTCCCACCAACAAGCACCAATTTGGTAGTTTGTTCTGGGGAAGTCTGCTCCTGGCCCTGACACACACCATGGAGCAGAACACAATCCTAAATCCCACTTCAGACACAAACTTTAGACCATAATAAAAGAGCAAGTGCTGCAACTATAATAGGCCATTGGAAGAGAAAGGACATATGGAAGGTACTGCCATTGCCCTGGATCCCTGAAATAGCAATGACGCCATTAAATTAAATTTTCACATTCCCACAGGTACATATCCCATTCTACACCAGGTGGCAAAGGACTCTAGTGGTTCCTACAGCAAAGGCATATAGGGAATCTGCTCTTTCGGTTATTGCAGAATAGGAAACTAGGATACGAATTTTGAGACAGGCAATTTAATTGAAAATAGATCAATCCTTGATTAATGCATCAGCATTTGTGAACTGGCAAATTATTACTGGAATGAATGTTCCAGTCACCTACATCCACTGAGACTTCTGTTTATGGAGTCGCATGGGCTGAGACTTTAAGCAGAGACGTTTAGTTTTCCACTTGGGTTTTCCTACATAATCTTGGTAAAGTTTCTTAGGGCAGGGTAATCTCCCCCACTATTCACCCTCTACAGCTGGGGGGTCTAGTTTAAGCCAAGCCTTGTTAGAAAGAGTCAACCGAGCAATCTCAGGAGAGGTATCTCAGAGATTGGATGAACTGCCCGATGAAAATCTTTCTTTCTGTTTACTGTAGAGAGAGCCAGTAGACTTTCAAGCCTTAGGCAGCTCATAGTGAAATAGGCAGCTAAAAAAGGAGACAAATTCCAGCCTTAACACCTCTTTGTCAGCCACCCACCTAGAAAGATGCAGATAACGCTTCATTTCTGCACAGATACACCAGCAGTGCACATACAATACTGGTTGTGAAGCATTCAGACTTTTTGGTGGAAAACCCTACAATTTCTTAGCTCATGATTTAATGAGGATCGATGGCTCAGGAATACACACACACACAATGGGTAAAATAATGTGTCAAAGCTATATAAAGCTTTGTATAACTGTATCTTCCTTCAAAGGAAGGACTGTTTTGATTTTCTTTGCTATTTGGCACTATTTGTTCTTAGAGCAAGTTGAGAGAAGAATAAATAACTGGTTAGTAGCTGAGCAAGTAAATGATACGTTGTTGTCTTTTAGCTGCTGTTTTCTGTGAAGTCTTACATATGTAAACAATTTATTGAGATCCAAAAGGAATACTTATTAGTGTAAAGCTGCATGATTTTTTCAGGATCAGGGTCTTAGCTGTATAATCTGCTAGCAACTGAAATATTGAAACAATCTCTTGTTTCTCCAACAGTATTAGAAGGAGTTAGAGTCTGCACAACTTTCATTCTAATAATCCTTTTCTAAATGATTCTGGTTGTCTACATTTTTTTTCCAGAGAGAAAATTCAACTATCTGAGCACTCCAGGTTATTGAAATGTATATAACTCAAGATGAGATCTTGAGTTCAGTGCTGTGTTTTTTTCCAGCATCTCTTCATAGCTTGGTGACATTTATGCATTCATCTATTATTCATGTATGTTCTTGTCCAGTGTCTACCTGAAGTGTTATTTGTAACTGACGTACTTGGAACAGATAATTGCATCTATCACAACCGTCAGATTCATACACTTCAGTAACAAAGGAAATTCCGACCTACAGGAAGCTTAGCTCAGGTCGCTGATGACCAATATAAAGACCCGATTTGACGTTTGGACAGCACTGCTTGGCTTCATGTTGTATTAGAACAGCTAAAATCTGAAAATCTGCTCATTTTCATAGTGGCAGGCTGCTGTAGTAGAGCGTGTAAAATTGCATAAAATTTGCCTTGTTATTCTATTTAATTTTTTGTACCAAAGACATATTCCAGATTCTTAAACAGAGTTAGAATACTTAAAATGAGCAAAAGCGTTTCTAATCAGTAGAAGTACAGATGAACAGAACAGCTGGTATTAACTCAGCAATGGTTCAAACATAGGTTTGGATGTAAAAAACCCAGGAACTCTTTACCCATAGGGGGAAACAGCTCATTAGAACCTTTCCTTTTTTCCACTTTTTTGGACATAGACATCTCCTTTGTCAAACTGGGAGCTTCCATGGAAAATACTGACTCTTGATAACATGTTTGAAGTTATTTGGACCTCACACTGAATTCTGAGGGTCTTTATGTGTAGGTAAGGGCTTCTAAAACACTACATAAAACGCAATGTGATGTGACCATGTCCATGAGCTCAGTGATATTTCCTAAAGGCCTTCGCTTTTTTTCATTTGCTGTGCATAGCTCAAGTGGTCAGCCCAGAATTAAATGTCCATCTTGCTGGTAATGTCTGGGACGCTGTGGAGATGGCAGTGCAGTCTCTGATTTGAAATAGAATTCTTTTTTACAAAAAATGGATGTAGTCATACAAATAATAGCTACAAGTTTTATTTTTGCCCTCTTTTTGGAGCAGGTAAATAAAATAAATCTCTCACTTTTCCTGAGAATAGAAAGAAGCGTGGGTACAACACAGAAATTCAGTTTTTCAAAATCATGTCAGACGCAAATTATACCTCACACCCAACATCTACATTTCATTTATCTCTCTACTGAAATTGTTATACCTGCTAACCCACACTAATAGACCAAATGTTCTTGGGCCCATTTCCTTTAAGGCAATTGATGCATGCTTAAGATCTAAACTCTGGTTTCAACGGTAGCCCAGCTGTGTGAGGAGGATCTGGATATTAATGCTTAAATAGCCTAATGAAGCACCATTATTTAACAGGGCTAGCTGTATAATTGCCTTATACCAGTAATGCCATCTTAGCTTACACATTTCCTGCCTCATGCTTGAGAACCTCAGCCTGAAAACTACAAGGGATGTATAACTGCCTAATCTATGAGAGACTACAGGTCAGAAAATTGATAACCAACCTCAGGGGACACCTCTGTTATTCCAAACTGGGATAAACTCTGATGCAAGATGTTGATATTAAGGGAACGCAGCACTTCTTCAGATGGTAGCGCTTCAGAAATTCCTGGCTTTCTGTTCAGTGGGGACACAAACAGTTCCACACAGTTCTTCTTCCCCTAGGAAAATAAAAAAAATGCAGAATCACAGGAAGGATCTCAGATTAGATGATCTCTGCTGTCTATAGATTGTAACTATAAATCCAAAACCAAGAGCGTGGAATATAAAGGCTGCAACCTGCTTTGTGAGGAGAGTATACCTGTTCCCTGACTCCTTAAATCCCAACTGACTGTGCAAGAAAATGCAAATACCATGCGTGGGCATGTGTGTTTTGTCTCGTTCACTACTAACAAGGTACCCTCTTCCTGCGTCTAGTACCATTAAACAAGACAGGTCAATGTGATGCGGTGAGGGGAGGAGCCACTGGATGGGGTCAAGGGCAAAGTGCCAGCAGGGATTTTATCAGATAGTTTATCTGATCTGATCTGAAATGCAGCCCTGGTTTAGAAGGTGGTCCTTAAACAGGAATGCTTAGTATAATGCTGTGATATTTTGGCACTGCTTTCTTATCCCGTGTCAGCACAGCAGACACTTACCACAACGAAGTATAAAGTCCTTTTAGTTGACTGCAGTGCAACTCCTTAAAATGGCACAACAAAATGCAAACCAGAAAAGTTTTGTTTACATTTAATGGGTAAGTTGAGAATGCCTCCTCTCCCCTCTATTAATTCCTGCCCTGATGTCTTTGATGCAGTCCTGGTAACCCAAGGGGTGCTGCATTAGAGACGTCAATGATGCTCACACTGTTGCAAGGGAGCAAAAGGAGAGGCTGCCAAAGGGTTCCTCTGGTTGTGATAGACTAGAACAGCACCTGAGACCAGCGCTCCAGACAGTGCCAATGTCCAAAGAGGGTGCGGGAACCTGGGTTCCCCAGGGCTATGGCCAACTCAGCTGAGGCTGCAATGTAGAGTTCCACATTATGGGATGGGCGAGAGCAGTTCAAACCGGGATAATCGTGATTTCCCCCGCCTCCTTCCCCTCACCTCGAATGTGCATTACAGTCTTTACTGAAGTGAAAAAAGAGACATCTTTTGCTATTCTTAAAGTATCTAGTTTTGCATTCAGAAGTAGAGTTGCACAGAAACAGATGCTTTCAGACGTGTTTACCCTAAATCTGCCCTCTGTGCTCTCACATGTGCCGCTGATCCATCTACTCAGTAAGATTGGAAAGGACAACGGCTGCTGGTGGGACTGGGCATTTTTCAGTGGGACTATTCAGACCAGCAGGGTTATAAGGAGTCAGAACAGACCTACAGGTCTGGACTGTCAGTTCAAGGCAGAGACTTTTGTCACGCTGAAGAAGCTGATTTTAGGCTGCGGTCCTACTCAGCCTCGGACATGGGTAAGGTGGCTGGTTCTGGGTGTAGGTGGCAGGCACAAGGCACAAGGCAAGGCTTGGTAGGGACACAGCATTCCCAGTGTTTCATGGGAACCTCTGTTGAGGGGTTCCTCTGGCCATTAAAAGGCCTTTATGGGAGGAGGGTTTACTGGAAAGGTTAAGGAGACACTGGAAATGCCCAGTTGATATTTCATGGCACACTTTGTGTTGTTACATGTAAGAGGCTAGCAGGCCCTCTGCTCTCCCTGTGCCCAACCACATCCTGTCTGCTAGGCTCCTGATCACTTCTGAGAGCTGCTCGCTTGGGAGGGCATCAGCTTACCTTACTTCAGTCATCTAAACTACCTCCAAAGTCAGCGGAGAGAGACTGGCATCTCTAGAGAATGATTTAATCCATCCTAAACTAATCGGGATCTCAATGCCTCTCCTCCTCCAGTTACCCTCCTCTATATTCCTTTCCCAGGGAGCCTGGATGAGTAGCTTAGACTAGGCTGAAGTGACGTGAGATGAATTTTGATGTGCCCTGCTTGCTTGCCAGCACCCTGCAGGAGAGGAACTGTCTCGTGTTAGAAGGATGCAAAGTGGGAATAATGTCCTCTAAGAAATATTTTTCTTCCTTGTGATTTTGACTGTGTGTGATTTATAGAGCAAATAGGGCAAAAGTTTGCTTTCTTTCTTGTATCACTAAAATATTAACTCATAGTGGACTTTCACAGATGTTGAGAAGACTAATTAATTAATAGTACTTACTGTATTCTGAGCTATGTTCAGGTGCAAAATGACATTACCTCTTCCCTTAGATCACAAATGAGAGGAGAAAGGGAAAAGCTACGGAGCCAGTAGGAAAATAAACAGCATATTTCTTCTGCTTAGTTACATAATTTCCACAGAACATAGTAAGAAAGCTCCTAAGTGACTTAGTATGTTGAAATACACATCCCAAACTCTGGAACATTTCTCCTTTAATTGTGCTTTTTTCTGAATATGTCTTTCAATTTTTCATTCTGGTTAATGCAGGGGACAAAGGAGATTTAGCGCCACTTGTCACGACTGAGTGACATCCCTGGCGAACATGAAAAGGTCTGCATTGCACTCCTATTGATCTTTTCCGCTGTACTTCTTGTGTGATCCTTTCGCACAGAGACATTATTTGAAGGAGTTTTATAATTCTTTTTGATGTATACAATCCTATCAAGCTATCAAGGCAGGAAATACTTTCATGCTGAACCTGTCAGTTTTCTTCCCTAACATTCAACTTGCATGTAGAATAAAATAAAATAACTCTTCTTCCCGCTGCAACGCAAATTGGATGCTAGCAACACACACAAGATGGGGTTTTTTGCTTCATGGCAAAACTGTCGTAAAAAGACAACAGTGTTAAGAATGTATGCTCTTAAACACACACAGAAAACCATACAATGACAATTGGTTTTAAAATGTCTTTGTCGCTAGAAGCAAATTTGTCGTCATCTTTTGCAAATATGATATCATAGTCTACAAGATCATTTCTGAGCACAGATTGTTATAGCTGAATAGCAAAACGTGAATATTAATATTGTGAGAAGACATTTAATTTACTAATGGAAAGTCTGAAGATAAATTGTGAAGATGCCTTTGAAAGATAGAATCACATATATTTTTTGAGCAATATTCAACCTTTGAGAAACAAAACATGAATAAGTGTTTCTTAATGAATGTCATGTAGAACTGCATTGGAATGAAAACTAAGGGATAAGCAATCTGCTTATGAATAGGACACAAAAGAGATTTATCTGACTTAGTTTTTCTCTACACTGTAACTGAGAATGGCTTCCTTTCAAAAGAAAATTTCAATCATTTTGTAATGGAGATCTATTTTTCTGTAGTGCAGTTAAAAAAAAAAACAGGACAAAAGTATTTTTCTGTCCTATTTTATTGCACTTTTCCATAGTGACAGGAAAATAAATTTAAAAGAATTCAAAATAACCAGGTACATTTTATTATACAGAGCCCTTTGGTACTTACAATGAGTCTGTTGATATGAACTTGCTGAGGTAACAGTCCCAGTGCTGCTGCCACTCCTTGGCGAAATATCCGAAGCAATGTGATATTCAGCTTGTTTACATCCATTTGCAAAGTCTGAAAAGCAAAACCAGTTCAAATGACCTCCTTGCTCAACACATTCAGTTCTCAAGATGACTGATCTCTGGGACTCTTCGCTAATTGTTTTTTTCCCAGAACGATAATCTGTGCAATCTACTTGCATCGCAATAAAGAATAAGTCCAAAGGAAAATTTAAGCATCTTAAATGCTGCTTGTTAGCAAAGTACACCCTTTCCTCAACTACGTTCAAAACAGGTTCCAGAGGTTTTTGGCTAAAGTCCTTGGACAAGTCACAGTGTTCAAAATAAGAGAATTACTACATTAAAAATGAAAGTCAAGCATTAAATATCAATTCACCTTTAAAGAATTTACACAATGAAGATTTGCTTTGAATATTATCTTAGCATTTCTCCCTGCAGGTGAAGAATGAGTCAGACATAGTGAAATTATACAATTTTAATTTTGATTAGCGGTTTCTGAGATCAAAAAAGAAACATTCTGGATACATTCCACATGCTCAAATTTCCTAAAACTTCCTCATGTGAGTCAGAGAACACTATAATTCTCAGCAGAGACCAACTATATCACTGAAGCATTTTCTTTCTCTGAGTTAGAATCATAGTGAAATTTAAATGTTTCCTCAAGTTCAAATCCTTCCTGTGAAGTCGTGGAATTTTACCAAGGAAATAATTTAGGTTCAAATCTTTGGCGATCCCTGGTGACCCTTACTTCCATGTGGTACTTTGGGGTCCCTTTCTTTGCTCCCATATCCCCTTTGCAGACAATAAGTAGTGGAGAAGAGAGGGAAGAGGAGCATGTCAGATAGTCCCAGAAACTTCCAAGTTAGGAAGTTAGTAAATTCTGACTGACCTAGTTCACTTGAGCTGAAAGAGATTTTTTATTTTAAACTTCCTATTTAGAGCTATAGGGCAGCTTGCTGCTCTGAAGATCCAAGCAAATATTCTTCCTTCCTAAACAGAGCTGCATAAAGAGAATTAAATATCCATGGGTCAGACATCACACTGGGAATATAGTCACGGTCTACAAAGAAAGGCAACTTTCTTCTCAGAGAAAAACAGCATCACACATTTTGACTGTCGTTCTTTATTTATCAGTTTTTATAAGTTATGATATAAAACCATAAAATATTTGCTTTCCTTTTCCACTGTCAATTTGATTTTTCCATCAATACTGAGTTATTCTTTTTTTCCCCTTTTTCTCATTTTTTTTACACTAATGGGATTGTCAGGTCTTGATGCACCTACAGAGATCTGCTCTTACCACACAGTTGAGCTTTAGTTCAGCTGGAAGCATTATAGGATTCTTCAATTTAAATTACCCTTGCTATTCTGGCATTTTCAAAATGCAAAATCTTCTTCTCTTTGCTTCTTCTTGAATTAGACAGACATCCTCAGTGGTTACAAAACTGCTCCAGCTTTGTCATTGAAACTGAGAAATGTCTTGAGAGGGGACAAATGGAGATCTAACAAATCTAAGGACCATTTCTTCTGTTCCCCAGACTGGCTCGCTTTGGCCACGGCGCACCTGGGCAATACGGCAGATGAGAATTGGTTTGGAGCTGTGAAGCCATCACTACACTGAAAGTCGACAGCCTGGTTTGAGGATCCTGCGTAAATGAGAAAGGGAGCTGTTGCTGAAATAGGAAGGCTGTAACGAGGGTCCCTAGAGATCCATCAGGATGGTGTAAAGTGTGTGAAACTGCTTGTCTGTGTCAGTGACCTTGAGTTATGGGGATAATGCTAACTGTTGTTACTGAGCAAAATTAGCAGGCATAAAATCAAAATACATTCACTTAAGCACACTTAAGCCAGGGATCAGATCACATTAATAGAGATGTTGTTAAATAGTGTGTTAAGAGCTCACTGATAAAGACACAGAAGTGAAACAGCCAGAAAAATATCTGGCATCAGATGAAATAGAAGATCTTAAAGAGCCTATAAGGAGGTAATAAATTCTTACAGATTTAGTATGGTGGGATTGTGGTTCATCATATCCAGGGACAATAAAACATGGTGAAACTCCATTATCTTCAGAAGAGTCACATTTTCTTCTACCAGGTCTGAATTTGGTCCACTGTGTCCTATAACAAATAGTCATAAAAAGGCTGCAGACTGTGTATGTCTCTCTGTAACAGCTGTATTGTCCTTGGTGGTTCTTGGAGAAGCCTGAAGACCACAGCACTCGCCCTGTCTGTCTGGCATCAGCCTGCTTCAAAAGCTCACCTGGCCTTGAGCTGGAGATTTCGGGACCCTTTTAGGAAACCTCCTAAGTGGGTGGGAAGAAATTTGTCCTTAAACCTCACCTCAGGGTGCTTCTTGTGCAGTAATAAAGATTTTTTTTCCACTATTCATCCAAAAAATCCCCAAGAAGTCTCTGAGGAAGAAAAAGCTACATTTTTTATAAGAACCTTGTCTTGCTGTCCATTGAAGGGATCTGCTTCTCAGTTGCTGGTGTTAGTGTGACACTTTGTTCCTTGGCAATTATAGTAAAAAATAAGTAAGAGTAACATAGGCCACGTTTTTCTACATCAGGCAGCACAAGAGAGTGCATTTGCATCTCAAGAGGCAGTTAGCAATCTAGAATCTGCCACTTTGGGAATGGGATTTCTAACTCCATCAGTGAAAGAAATGCTCAGTGGGACCCCGAGAGCACCTGCTTCAGAGTGAGCAGCACATCACAAACATGCTCGGTGCTCTCTATTACCCTCTTCTTTGTACTGGATTCATAAAAGCATAAAGCAGGAGCAGACCAGACCAGACACACGTCAAGTTCAGTATCCCGGGGCCAGCTCTGGATGCTTACAGAAAATGATAGGAACAGGGCAAGATTATTACCCTTTCCCCAGGTTTCTTCTGAAAAGATCAAGGCTAATTTATGCCTACTCAGCACTAAAAGGCAAGGGGTCTCCTTAATTACATGAATGTTATCATACAATAACCCATACTGACACTATCAAGATCTGGGATAAAGGCAACACTTGGGGGCATTATATTCTCAAATCTGGCATGTGCCTTCCTGAAAGTGACTGAAATTTAAGTCTGACCTGAGGTTCTGCTACTAAATTGGCTTTCTGCAAATTCCTAACTGTGATAATTTTTGTTGAGAAAAGTTAGCCAGAGACAGAAAAAACAAATGAAAAAGAAGGAAGAGAAAGAAGAGAAAGAAAAAAAAGTCCTAGCTATTCCTATCAGTAGAAAATGTCTAAAATATTATTAAAATTTTAATATTTTAGTATTAATGTGCCATTCTGATGGCATGCCTAGATACTGTGTTGACTATAGTTCATAAAGGTAAGAGATTAGGATAGAAAACTGATAATGGAGGAACTTCAACTGCAACAATACCTGTACATTAGAAAAACAATATAAACTGTCATTAAGAGAATCACTCCTAGAATGGAAACCTGTCCAGCCATTTACAGGTTATAATTACACAGACAAAATCATCATGTATCCTAACACCTCCTGCAATAAAATGTGAAATTAATCCCTGTAAAGCAAATCCATAGAAATAAACAAAACAAAGCATGCACAAGTTATGTCTTACTGTGTTCCTCTAGTTGCTCCTTTTGCTTTGGAAAAGAAAGGGCTGAAGCATCCCAGTTAGACAGCGCTAATCATTTACCCTTTGCTCATCTGCAGTGTTTATCATGGATGGCAACCTACTCCCCGAGGAGTTTACAATTTTGAATCCGCTGCCGGTGGTGGCAATAGTGACTTGTGGAGCCTAGAGGCGAACACCCTGGACGACTCATTTCCCTGAGCAATTACCGACCTGGATATCGCAGCTGTAGCGACAGTTTCTAGGTTTATCTGATCCAAGCAAAACAGGTAGTTTGAAGGGAAGGAGTTTTCTGCTTGTAGTGGAAAACTTGGGAAGACAGAGTTCCAGAAAAGGAAACTCAGTACAGGAAAACACCAACGCCCATTCACAACTGAGATCCTACAGGGGCTTTTTAATAAAGACTTTCAAGTTAAAGAAAAAAAACACCCAAACAACATGAAAGAATGAACATATAACACAGTTTCTGAAATACTATTTTTAGGATATTACAATAAATTATAATTTGCCAAGTCAAGTTCTGCTTCTCAAAAAAAATTGAGAGATGCCTCCCTTTCTTATCTTTTCCTTATCATCAGTGATATCCTTTCTGCAACGAGCCTCAAACATACCATTCCTTTTCTACATATTGGTTACTTCCCTCTAAACACCTGACCCTATCACCACAGGTGTTTTCTCTAGCTAACCTGAATACAGGAAGAAAAATAATCAAGGATGAAGGTGTCTTCACAATACTTTTATGAACAAAGATTAAGAGTAAATCAGCAAATTACAGGAATTTTACATACTTAAGGGCCAAGTTCTATTTTGTGCTAAAAGCAAAGAGAGGCAACTCTAAAAATGAAAATAAAAATAATGATCCCTATTTATTCAGGCCAAAGAGAAAGCTCAGGAACAAGTTGTCTTACCTGCCTGTGCTCCACTTATTTATTTATGTTTCAAGAAAGTCACCGAAAAGGCTATAAAATGTTTTTTTGTGCTAAAGGGACTTTTGGACTGGACTGTGGCCAGGCTGTGGGTCCCTCCATCTGAACAGCCTGCTCCGCTGCCTGCACAGTGACAGTATGTACAGTTAATTAGTGTCACTGTGTTTCATCGTGCCACCCTCATCAGACAGCCTCAGCTGCACAACTGAAAAAGGATGTATTTACAAGGAGTGAAGGTGAAAGTGTTGGAGCTGTATTTGTACATCTTGGGTACAGCACTACAAAAATGGCAACAAACTGTGAAAATACCTGCATTTTCCCTTTTCTTCCCCTAAAACACATTAGATTTGCCTTCCTGTTGCCGTTCAATGACTTGAGACCACTGCTGCACTGGACATCAGGTTAGCCCCCTTGGCTGGCTCAGGTGGCCGAACAGACATCCACAGAAGATTTTGGCTTTTAGAACGTTCTGTGTGTCGTGGCTCGCAGCAGGTTTAGCATCTCATATAGTCCATGAATCACGTGGGAGCCAGCATGTCCTCAGCTTTCAGTGCAGGTCAGCATTATGCAACTAGAACAAAGCATTTTGCCAAGACGAGCCTCCGAAGGCACTTTGCCCTAGACCAAACCAGTGTCTGAGGTGTCATTCCCTCCTCTCCCGTTTACCTCTCCATCTGCAATGCTATTTTCTTCAAGAGGAGAAACCTGCTCTTCTATGAAGTTGATATTAAACTTTGAATTATGTCTGTAAACTAAGATAAAATTCTCCTGAGTATAAAATGAATTAGCGGTGATTAATTACAGGAGTTTCAAGTTTCTGTGTATTACTAGTTGCCTGCAGTGACCTACTCAAACTTTCATACGTAATGTATTTCAGCTAAAACACAATGTGACTAGAAAGATAAATCTTGGGACATTTAAATACTTCTAAGTCCAGAGAGTGATTACTGAAAAATTGTGAGGGGCAGTCTTGGCTGTTCTACGAAAGTGTAGTGAAAATCACCTGAAATAGTAGAAAAATTACAGGCATATGTTTGAATAGTGAAATAGTGAATAGTGAAAAGTCTTGAGAAATGCTCTGGACCGGGAACATGCTTCTGTTTAAGTCACCCATTTTCTAATGAGGAGACACCAGGGCTGCAGAATACACAAATCTGCCAAACAGTTCCAAATTTCACATGTAGCTTGCAAAAATTTAAGTGTGCTTGTCCAAAGAGTATTTGTGTGATGAGAAAAAGAACTCTAAATTGGTGCCATATAAACATTAAGAAAAAGTGATAGGAATGGGATACTTTGATTGCTTCAGTCCTGATAAGACCAGGGAAGTTTTGTATATTTGGATGCTGCTTTTCAAGATGTGACATTGTACAACTTCACTCAAGTTTTTGCTAGAGAAAAAAAAAGCAACCACATCTTTTATGGAAAATCTTTGTTCAAGGTAAGAATAATATTTCCTGGATTATGCATTTCGCACATAGAATGAAAGAACAATTTTGGCTTTTGATCAATTTTTCATGAAAGCATATACATTTAAATATTTATGCATGTTAGGAGCTCTCTGAAAGAAATCAAAGACAGAAGTAACACTAATGGGAAATGTAGGGTTAATCTAATTAGTTAAGACCGCTGTATGGTCTGCCACCATACTGATTTTCACGTGAATGTTCATTAAAATATGAGAAAATAAAAATTTATGAAAGGAAGCAGTCTTTCACGCACTGCAATTAATTCACAGCCCTTTTTACCACAGAGAGTTGCTGAGGCCAAAACAGAACAAGAGGCAGAAAAAGGGCTGGATGCTTAGATGGATGTTGAAAGTCACTGATGTACCTGAAAACTGTACAGAAGAGATACTACAAGCCTTGTCATACAGTTGAAGCCAAACCTTGAATTATCAGAAACCAAGACGAACCCTAGTTCAATAAAAAGGTAAGTCTCTCAGTCTGCTGTTGAAAGGTTTGCGTGCTGGCCATCATCTTGGACTCGATACTGCCTTTCATAGAAGTCCTATTCGCACGTGTAGGTACCGGCTAAGGATGTTCCTAGAGACTGCTGCATCGCAGAAGATGAAGATGCCGTACCAGGTGCTGAGGTGAGGCCAGGACACTGCTGGCATCCACAGTTCAGACTAGCAAAGCTACTCTGGAGGTGGGTGGGTGATATGACTAAACGGGTTTGTCTCAGCTATGTGACAGATTTACACTTCTTTTTTTCAGGGAGAAAAACTAATTTCTCAAATGAGATCAGCTGATTTGGGGCTGATTTGACCACTTCTGTAGGAAGCACCAACACAACAGTGAGAAACACTCCATCTGTGAGGTCTGGCTTTTGTCCAAGAGCCGCTCACTGAGCTTTTGCATGCACTTGGGCAGTGAGTCAGTCAGCTACAGAAAGACTCTATGACCTTCATGGATGATTAAAGTGTATGAGAATGCATTCAGCCTATTAAGGATAAGGTTTGTTAATGCCTGTCTTCAAGAGACACACTTTGATTTCTATCAGTCCTATGTTTTGCATTAATCTCTGGCCTTGCAGTCTCCTAGCAAAGATAAGGGTCAGCTCTTTCAGTGTCATTTGACACCATTGTGTCACAAGATAATGTGGATTTACTGATCACATCTAATGAGAAAACACAGAATAGTCTTCTATCTTTCTTCTGAAGGAAATCTCAGAAGGTAGGTTATTTCATTCTCCTGGCTTCTGACTCGTGTGGATCATTCCTGTACCACAATGCGATGTAGTTAGTGAGGTGACAGGCTGAGTGTGTGGGTTAGACTGTCCTCTCAATGCTCATTGTACTTATTTCTCCTTTTCCTTTACCTCTTTCCTATGGTATCATTAATGCATTAATCATGCATTATATATTTGGCAGTCAGAAAGTATGTAGAGCTTCCGAACACAGTGATGGCAGAAGACAGGTTTCTCCTGTGTGTGGAAGTATATTAATCCTTTTTTAAAAATCAGTCACAACAATGCTATGTCTATTTTAAACAGTCCTAAGCAGGGAGCATTTGCAATTACTGCAAATTAATTACTAGTAGGGATGAGAGGCCAAAACTTTGCTGTGTCTCTGGCCTTAGCAAGTCTGCCCCAGTTAATCTGCCTCCGTTCTATGTCTATGAAATGGGGACAATAGTATTTGACTGTTTCACTGGATTTTATAAAATTTAGTAAGAAGATGGGGGATGGATACATAGTATGGAACTTTTCAACTTCTTTCACAGATAATTTTAACGTTGACCCCAAAAGTTAATCCTCATATTTTCTTTTTTTTTTTTTTTTTAATTTGGTGCTGCATTTCTTCAAGGACTGGCATTTACCTCATCACAAAGTATTTCAGTTTTCTTAAAATAACAGCTGAAGTTCATTTCAAAGCTCTGATAGTTTTCTAGGCTTTTTCCTTCCTCCATCCAACTGTCCCTGCCCTCCTCCCTTATGGTAGACAGTTGAAAAGGACAAGAAGATGAAAAAGCACAGGACAACACAGAGAGGCGGAAACACAAGGAGAAGTGGAAGAGCTCAGCGGAACACTATTTCAACCTTTTTGTTCTTTGAGAGGCATGTATAATGAGCTCCATAAAATTGTCCTATCTGTCCTTATTCAATATTAGCAAAAAAATTATTCCTTCCATTACAAAAGAAATGCATGGTGCTATTATGTCCTGTACAACTTTTATGCACAGCATGATTGTACCAGTCACATCCTATTTCATCATCCCAAAGCCAGCTGCAATCCTCAGAGCAAACAGACACTTTTGAGCCTGTTCAGCACAGCACTTTATAATTCATTTGTTTCTTCTGTCCAATTATTAAATCTCTAGGTAGAGCCAGCATGAAGCTCAAAATGCCAGAGAACCAGTATTGTTTCTCCTTGCTCCGTTTGTAAAACCCTCATTTCAGCTAGTTTTATGTTTCAAACAATTCTTAGTTACTGAAGTTTAAATTCCTGTTACGACCTTCTAAAATGTTCCTCAATACATCAAAATGCCTTCCAGAAAAAAGACAAACATAAAAAAACACCCCAAAATCAACCTTTTCTTTTTATCCTCAGAATTTCAAATTTAGTTTGTAGCAGACATATATATACACACACACGTATATACAAACTAATGAAGAACAAAACTAGAAACCTGAGACAATACAGCAACTTCCACACCTTTCAGGAGCTGATGTGGCCAAAAGACTCCAGCTGACTTACTCTCCTTAGTAACCTTTCTCTTTGCTTTGAAAATTAAAGTAAGATTTCAGTACTGCTGACATCCCAGCTTTCACATGCATTTATTTTCAGAGAAAATTTTTACTGGTAGTTTCAGATGAGCAAAATCTGCCTGAACATGCACAATAGGAATGCTGTAGAAAGAGGCAAATGTTTTCCTTTTTTTCACATAATCATGGTTCTCTGCGGTTCCTGGGCGTATGAAGAAGAAAATTTGAAATACATCTGAAAAAAAAAAGAAGTCTTAAAATACATTTGGCTCAACTGGAATCAGGGTATTTACATGAAAGACTGTTCTTGTGCGATTTCTGATTGCAGTCTGTGTCCTAGGACAGTCTGGATTATTTCTTCACCACAGCCAAGACTTTCAAAGTAAGAAGCTATTCTTACACCTCAGCTCTTGAGAGACCAGGATTCTGTTTTCAGGAGTGCTCTTTAGTGTGACACAATTCACCCGTACGGTTTGGGTCTTTATCTGCTTTCAACCTTTTGGCCTACTGAAGTTTGTTTATAGCTATTATCATCACCATAATCACACATTATTGGAATAAAACTTGTATCACTGACATCCCCCTACCTAATTTAGCACTCCAAATCCATATAAACCAAGTGCAGAGAATACAAGGCACCTTTGTAATTTCTGCCTTACGTCCCTTTAAGTATTATGAACTTGAAAGAAAGTTAAGCAAAATCATACAAAATCCTCAGGGACTCATGTTTTTTTCTTAGACAAAAGTTGCATTACTTTGGGTTTTATCCTGTCATGGATTCATGTGCCTAGATACATGCCTTTGTCTCAAAGTTTTATTAAAACCATTAATGATTGGTTTGATTTGACAATGATTGGTAATGATTTGACAGGCTGAGAAGTTGGGGTTGTTCCGCCTGGAGAAGAGAAGGCTCCAGGGAGACCTTACAGTGGCCTTCCAGTACCTAAAGAGGGGAGGGACTCTTGGTCAGGGAGAGTAGTGATAGGATGAGGGGTGACAGTTAAACTGAAAGCAGGTAGTTTTAGATTGGATATTAGGAAGAAATTCTTTACTCTGAGGGTGGTGAGACACTGGAACAGGTTGCCCTGAGAAGTTGTGGATGCCCCATCCCCTAAGAGTTCAAGGCCAGTTTGGATGGGGATTTGAGCAACCTGACCTAGTGGGAGGTGTCCCTCGCCGTGGCAGGGGGGTTGGAACTCGATGATCTTGAAGGTCCCTTCCAACTCTAACCATTCTGTGATTCTGTGATTGTGTGTGAATCATATAAGCTCAGAAACTGGAAAGCAGGTGAAAAGACAATCTCATGATTTTGGCAGCTGCCTCAGGATCTTTGACCTCCTGAAGCTGACAATACTGACTGTATTTTGGAGGCTATGAGGTACAAATTCCCCTTCTCCTCAGCAGCTGGGCAGATGAAGGATTTTCTTTTTCTGTCTCGTATTGAACAGAGAAGGCACAGCTTAAGAGAAAACACTAACACCAAATCTCACCAAAGATTTAAGCAGCGTTTCACCTCAATGATTTCTGTTAATGTTAATAACAATATTGTCATTTTGATCAGCGGCTCAAATTCGGGTTTCTGTCTTTGGAAATGTGACTGTGTCCCAAATGTCCTAATATAGGGCAAGTTTTCTGATTCAACTGTTAGAGAAGAAGCTTTAGAAAATAGCTTTCAGTCTGAATTGGGGGACTTTTCTTTAGAGATGCCTCCACTTGTGAGGTCAAAGATGAAGAAGCCGTGCTGCCTTGTAATATGGGATATTACTGCTCTAAAATGACTGGGAGGCAAAGCCCACTTCATGGATTTTCAATTTCTCTCTTTTATGTCTAAGATCAAAGGAGCATTCTGTGTTCATTTTTTTTCAAACAGGCAACACAGCTGTCAAAGCCAACCTTAGATGTTTAGAATGAGAAAAATGCATTTTTTTCCCTTTTATACTCAGAATTGATCACCCTTAAAAGAGAATATTAAAAACTGTTTGCATGCAGTTCTCTCATTCTCACACATACACAAAAGGAAAATAATTCATAACCCATTCAGTGAGAAACAGCAATTGCAAATTTGGTGGGTGAGGTTTCCTTTTCCTTTTTTTTCTTATTTTTTAACAAAAGTCTTTAAACATACAAGAAGTAATCTTCCAGATTTCCCCAGGTGACCACAAACAGTGCCATTTGTGTTTGGGAGGTACTGCTCCTCTGTACAAATGCAGCGAGTGCACCTTTATGCACATCTCCTGCCTCTTTCCTGCACTCTGGAAACACGGGAGATTCCCGGTGGTTCTGTGGCGGCTGCTCTGTGCAGGCAGGAAGAGATATCTGGGAAGAAATACTCAACTTCTCGGAAATGGAGTGTATGGCTCTGGTCCAGAGCAATATCTGTGTTATACCTGCCATATCAAAACACAAGTCCTGCAAATGAAGTCAAGAGGGCTCTCAGACTTCATAAAAACCCCAGGACATCTACCTTATTCCCCAGAAAAGAGACACAGCGATAGCATCTATGCCTGTTAATAAAAGGCTGTATGCCTTCTATGTCAGTTGGTATACAGCTAAAACTTAGAGCCTAATTTTATCAGTGGATGTGTGTCTACTTAAACAAGTTCAGAACTTAAGTGTAAAAGCAAAACAAAACAAAAAGATATAAAGCCTCAGGATAAGTGGAGAAGCATGATTTAAATTTGTATATTTATATGCTATACTTTTTTTGACAGTATCATGCAGAGAAAGACAGGAATTTCATTGGATACCATGGCTATTTTCTGTTTTTTTTATACACAGTGTCTCATGGGAGCATCTGATTTTTAGCTTATTTTGAGAAAATATCTCAATGATCTATCGTTTATAAGACCTTGTTCTGTTTAGCCGTGATAAGACAGAAATCCATTTTGCAAAGGGTCCTAAACAGCAAACACTTCTGGGAGAAAATCCACTGACATTATCCCACTGAAATTCATGAGGCTACTCGGGAGACACAGGCTGTCCCCGCAGCAGCTCTGCACCCAGCTAACCACACACATGCCAGAGTGCCTGCACAACTACCGGTCAGCACACAGGAGCAAACTCAATGAATCCCACCAGTGCCGGACTAAACATGCACTATACTCTCTAAGATGCAGATGTGAATTTACTGGAGAGGTTGAAAGAGCTGTATTTCCCGCCCTACCCTCACTTTCCAATTCCTTGCTGAGTTCTCCCTTCTTTTTACACATTGCTGGCAAACCACATATTTTGGGGTGCTCTCATGTCCCATCTCTCACTCCTCCAAAGATAGAGAAGCCACAGTGTGGTGCAGCAGTCAAATGTATATATTATATCCGTTCAACCCCTCTCCTGTCAGCCCTGCACAGCAAAGCCCCTATCATACAACTCAACGTGAGGGTGTAGTCCCACTACATGACCCAACAGGATGGCACGACACAGCACTAGAGGTGGACGGCAAAGGGGCTCAGCCCCATTTCTACTGTAACATCGCTATCGTGGCTTTGCATACAGCAGCAGCAAGTTCAGCTTCACCAGAACAAGCTGGATCAGTTGTGCAAGAGCAATACAATTGCTCTATATATGAGTTTACAGGATTTCTGGACATCCAGAAACCATCATTACAGCGTGTTACCTCAATGAAAAATGTGGTAGGTTACTGCTAACATGGTAGTTGATTGCCAAGGTCATTAGTGTTGGCAGGACTCGTCCTCAGTCTGTCAACTAATCCCCCCTCTGGCTTTTTTTCTGAGCTAGAACTAAAACCAACAAACTTGCCTTATCAGCTTCATCATTAGATTTTGTCTGTGGTAGTGGAGGAATGCTCCTTTCACTAGCTGAAACAAAGCTGAACAAAAATAATGGATGATGAAATGGAACAACCCCATGCTGAGATGAACAAAGAAACATAAGATTAACTAAATGGCTTTTACAGCTTCTTATTTCTGTGATCTTTTTCCCATTAAACATACCATTCCCAGAAAATCTTCCAAAAATTGCATAATTAAATGACTGGAGGGAAAAGAGGAAAATAAAATTTTAAAAATAATATAAATTACCATTTTCTAAAGAATTCTGAGTGTTTTAAGCAAAGAAACAGCAACAGGAAGGTAAACATTCTTAAATATTCTCTGTCATTGTAGCAAAAAGGTTTTCAAAATGTGATTTTTTTTCAGTTGTGATTTTTCCACAAATTGGTACTGCAAGAAAAGAGACAAATAAAATCAGTGAAGTTGAATGTGTAACTGAGACCTCTTTGCCCTCAATTCTTTATCTCTCTCTTGTCACAGGACATGAGAATATATAAGGGAGAATTCTTTGTTCAACTCCATAAACATATGCTTCATATTTGCCATGTTAGACAAAACCTACTTAGTAAAATTTGTCTGTGTCTACACAGAAGCCATTTTATCCTCTCATGCACACAGCCTGCCATATTAAACAGACCTATATTTGTCTCTCAAGAACTTTCCGGTATCTCTTACTTTTCCAAGAGCTGATCAGCCTCTGGTGCCAGTGTCACGTTCACGTGCACAGCTTTAGGCATCTCACTTTGACCTGCCTTAACCAGGGACGTTTATAAGCCACCTAAAAGGAAAATAAATCCCATTCATTCACTGTCAGCTATTCCTGCAGGTGCATGACCAGTCCCAGACCTCCTGAGGTGCGTTCCCCTGGGACAACACTGTTGGTGGGAAAGGAGTGTACAAAAGGGATGCTGTCGTTGTCATTACAGATCTGTGCAAACAGGTGCATAAAATTATGTTATGCAAGTGAGGCAAAGAGCAGGATCTGTGTTCGACTAGAGCACACTAGCCCCCTGGAAGATGGGAGCAGCTCCTGATGAAGTACTTGGTATGCATTTCCTGAGAGGTATTTTAGTCAGCTGCAACATCAGTCTAACCAACAGCATGAGTTTGTAATAGACAGTACTGTTGTTATTTGTATTAACATCTTTCAGCCATCCACACGGTAATTTTATTTCTCCCCTTACATCACATTTCCCGGGTCAGGTCTTTTTTGCCAGGCAGGTATAACATGGCCGAGGATGGTGTCTCCTCTGCTACGTGCAGAATTGCTTGTATTCTTCCTAAACAATTTCAAACACACAGTGGGGGTTTACGTCACGCTGGGTGACAGGGAGAGCAAGGATGTAAGGGGAAAGCACACTCTAGTTATAAATAATAATTCTCAGCTTACATTTGTAGTTCTTTTCATGTGGGCACACCAAAGGATCTAACAATGGGGATTAAGAACATTCATTAGGTCTGAAGAATCAGAAGTGCATGACGGCAAAGTGCTTATCTTACAAACATGAAGAACGTACATAATGTCATTGCGTTAAGTAAATACGAAAATTTGGACATCTGACACAGAATTCTGGCCAACATCCCTTGCTATCTAATTTACAGGGTTTGGGGTTACACTTTACTTCAGAAAATGTTAGTGTTCTAACCCTAACAAAGGTCCAAAATTTTAAGATTTACATAGATTTTAAAGTGCAGAAACAGAGGACTTCCCATATATATTTTCAAAGATCACAGAATCTGAGTTATTTTCATGTACTTCATCCTGAGTTCTTTGTATGTACTTCATCATGTATGTTCTTTTCTGTTTGAAGCCTGTATTATATACCATTAAATATTCTTGTTTCATTAAGAACAATTTTTGCAGTTAATTGACACCACAATATATTACATAACTAATATGCAAAATACAAGACAAGCATTCAAATTATTTGCATAACATGAATAAGATGGGGACTTTGTCATGTCAGCTGAATGGTGTCTTTTTTTATCTAATAGAATTTGAAAACGTATTTATGACTCATCGGTCTTTCAAAATTAGACTGTGATTAGAGATTCTAAGCTGTAATCTTGCAACTAACTGTGAAGTTCTTAAATTTCATTGTAATTCTGTATTCTGTCTCTTCTCCTGTCTTCTGCACTTACAGTTCATATATAGATTAGATAGATCATAGAGCAGCTCACAAATGAGAAAAACGCATCTGCAAAAATATTTTGCAAAATGCAATGAAGAAATAATAATGTCTTTCCATTTTGTAGGAGCCTAAACAGACTTAATCTTCTACTTGAACAACCATTCTGCAATTTATGTAAGTCAAAAATCCAAATCTTCATTCAGTGACTCAAACCTTTTTAATTTTAATATTTTGGGGATGATTTAGTAAAAGAAAGTAGAACGTACACCTACATAAGATAGCTAACAATTTTTGTCATTTACAGATGTTTTTCACAAAACTTGTGCAAGAAAGAAGCTGCTAGTTGACAGTCTCTGCATCCTTATGGAAGATGACAATTTAGATATATGAGACTTTTTAAGGCCATATCCTTAAGATATTTATGCATACCTGTGTATTCAAACTTCAAGTACAATAGCACACATGTAAAGCTTTAATTGTTAGCAGAGCATGTGATTGTTTACTTTAGAATGAAGATGTACCACAAATGGATGTAAAGAGAAGCAGCAGTGCCATTCTTGGTTCAGAGCTGAAAGTAGATGGCGAGAGTGGGTACTCAGAAGCAGTAACAAAGTGACTTAGAAACTTGGTAAAGCAGAAAGAGAAATGGGAATTCAGATTTAATGTTATCAATCCAATTCACTTCCCCAGTGGGAATTCTACACTCATCTTTTCTTCCAACATTCAAATTTCATTAAATAAATGTGATTAAGGGGATAATTTCACACCATTAGTGATATTTGCACTTCTGTAGTGCCATTAATTTTGTCTTTCTGGATATGAGTTTCCTCTCTATAAAAACGTTATAAATCAGGGTTTCCTAAAGAGCCTCATAATGAATATGACCTCAGGCTGGGGCTGCCCATCTATCCACAGTGCAAAACCAGTGGCAGGCTGTTCTGAATTCTGAAAACAGTGACTGTGGCAGTAGCAGTGCTACCCCAGCCTAAGGCTCTTGTCTCACATATCCCACAGATCTGGAAAAGCTGGTCTGCCTGTGACAGCTCCAACTTGTAAATGGTTCTGCTGAGTATGGCCACAATTAAAAAGCCCCTTTAGGAGAGACAAATACTTTGTGAGCTACAAATATGCCCTGGACTTCTAGGAACTGCTTTCAAATGCACAGAGTGCTGACATCCAGACATTCCCCATTTATGAAAACCCAAAGTGCTTCCTCATGAAGAAAACTGCAAAGCCTGTGAAAAGACTTGAGATAGAATAATAGAAATTATTTTTCTGTGAAGAAGGCTAATTTTTATCCCTTTAGATAACCATGTAAATACTGTAATGGGAAAAATAAAAAGTCTACATGAACTGCTGGCAATGACAAAAGGAAGAAAAAATATCAATGGATATTTAAAGCCAGTAGACTTAAGTCTATTTAAGCTTTTTTTTTGTTTAAATATCAACAGGGATACACACTGAGATGCCAAAATATTCATAATGATAGAGAAAAGAAAGAAATCACTTCTAGAGATTTTTTGAGGGATAAAAAATCAAGGGTTGACAGTATTGTGATGTATATTGTATATATTCCATTCCAAAAGTAATCACATGGATGCTGAAAGAGCAAGTAGAAAGGTAAACCTGTAAATATGTTGGAACATATGACCTCTTTCAGAAAGCTGCTCCTAGCTCTGTGCTAGTCAACATCCTTATCAGAGGTCTGCTAAGCCACACAAAGTCATACAGAAGGTTGAAGGTAACACAGAAGGTAACTCAGAATCAGGGAACATGGGATAAATAAGTTAGGTCAGACGCACCGTGTGATTCAGGTAAAGTTCACCTGAACATCATGTACTTAATATGGCTAAACTCAAGACAATACAAATCTTGGAAAAGCATATGTAGCTCACCTGAAAAGAAATATATTTTTGAAGGGAGTAACTCAGAAAGTGAGTCAAGGTTCATATCTGGTAACCAAGTGAACAGATACTCCCAGGACAACATGCAGGCTACGGTTGTGTATACAATCCCTACTCAACCTCTGAACCGACTGGAAACTGTATAGCCACGTCAGAGAGGTGATAAAATTCAGTTATCATATCTTGTATCTTGGTAATCAACAGAGAGAACTATATGCAGGCTGTCATTTTCTACTGCTTTTCAGTTCATTAATGTCTCATTCATGCTGGTGATCAGGAGCATGACCATGACCACACACATTCACATGCACACAGCTTCTATGGGACATGGTGATTTTGTAACTCTCCAGCTGCTTTCAGTTCTGTAAACACTTATTGACTTTGTTTCTGCTAATGAGCTGAGACTTACCAGGTGACACAAAACACCTGAGGGGCAACCTGCACAGACTGCAATTAACTCTTGGTTCCTGTTTCTGTTATTTAATTAGCAACATCAATTTTGAACACTGCACACACCGATCACAGAAAATACAGGCAATTACCAGCAGCCGTCAAACCCTATTTTCTAAATTACATGCCAAAGATAAATGATTTTAAAGTACAAAAATAATGTAAGCAAAACATTTTTTCTGCTGTATCTCTGCTGGATAAGCTGAACAGTTCCTCACATTAAATGATCATTCCTACTTCTGTCTAGGGTCAGCAGACACAAATAACAATCTAATAAAACCTGTTCTCTTCTGGGGAGATCTCAGAATGTTTTTTCCTACAGAACAATGTAAAGATGCAAAGTGTGCATAGAGAAATGAACTAGAAGTGAGTTAGGCCTCGGAAGCACCATTTACTGGTTTTGCTACTCTAAGTAGAGGTACATGGAAGAGGGTAAGGTGTTCAATGGCTACTCAGGGCTTTAATGTCCTTGTTTTACTTTGGATCCTGTTTCACCTGCCTGCAACTCGTGGGTGTCTCACTGTCCCTGGTCCACAGCTTTTAGGCATAGGCCATAAATGCATAACCCTGAATATCTATGCCAGAAAAAGCTCTCTTTTCAATCCCATGGTCATGTAACATAGAAAGCCTAGGAGGCAGGTCTCTGCCTACAGGACTATACTGCCTTCTATGTCATCAAAATGAGGAAAACTGAGTTTTCAGATCAGCTCCTGGCCTTAGACCTTACAGAGGCTAGATACTGTAAATCACCAAGTGCTCCAGGTTTCTGCTGAGCCTGGAGTAAGCCGGAGCTGAGGGAGAAGTGCAGATGCCTTTGGCAGCGGCAGAGGTTTGATTCAGGCAATAGCTCTAGGCTTCTGCTGAACTAGAAAGACTATGGCTGTGAACGAAAGGGATTATTATTACTGCTGAACTCCAAATACAGGGACACCTGTGATCTGGGACCCACTGTTGTTGACACAAGCACCAAAGTCAACAGTACTTCACCTCCGTGAAGACAATGGCTCCAAAGCAGTTGCTGGAATTGCTTTAGCCTGGAGAAGAGAAGGTACAGGAGGGATCTTAGCAATGTGTATAAATATCTGAAGGGAGGGAGTAAAGAAGACGGTGCTAGGCTCTTCTCGGTGGTACCCAGTGACAGGACAGGAGGCCATAGGCACAAAATGAAACACAGGAGGTTTAATTTACATTTACATACAAGGAAACACTTTTTTACTGAGAAAGTGGTAAAACACTGGGACGGGTTGCCCGGAGGAGTCTCCATCCTAGGAGTTATTCAAAACCCAAATGGAGAAGGTACTGAGCAACCTGCTAGTTCTGAGGGACAGGGACCTTGCTTCGGGCAAGGAGCTGGACTACATAATCACCAGAGGCCCCTTCCAGTCTCAACCAATGTATGATAAGTATAAAAAAAAAAAAAAAAATAATTTTAAATTAAAAATTTAAATTTAAATTCCTTCCTTAAAAATTCCTTAAATTTAAATTCCTTCCTTAAAAATTTGGAAGCAATTCTAGAAGGGGAAATGACATGGACTTTTTCCAAAGGGAAAAAGTAAAATCAGTAAAGTAAAAAAGATTAAAAAATATTTCTTTCTTTCAGTAAGTAACTCTCTGGCTTGCTCTTTAAGTGTTTGATCCAGATGACTTTCCCAAAGCTACAGGGTTGATGACAATAAAATAATGAGAAGCTCATTTTTGTATCTAATATTAAACAGCTGTGTTTATGAGTAAGCACAGGGCACAGACCTGCCAAGAACAAGAGTGGCATTTTGCAATAATTTTCCAGAGCAGCTGTTATGGTTGTTCAAGGAATATGAGTGCTCCTATTAACTTCCACAAAATTATTCACATATTCAGCATTATGTTTCAGCATCTTGTTGCCTTGCTGCTTATTAGCCTTTGCATTTTATAGAACACTTATAATAGGATCATGGACAGTGCATGGTATACAACGACGGTCCACATCACTATTCACAAATCTGTTATGCATATAACACTTTAAGGAGGAAAGCACCTCTTTCATATCACTTCACAGCATGAAATTTTCTGAGAAATGTATTCTATTTCATGCTTAGTTGTGCATAAATTGGCATAAAACCTTAAAATAGCTCTCATGAAATAAAATTAAAACTTTGCTTACGCCGTGCCAACACTTACATTTTACAACAACAGAAGCACACAGCCCTACTGGTTCTGACCAAGTGTCCAGCTCTCCCAGTACTGTCTCATGCACAACCGTAAGTAGACACGAAGGGAAGAGTAAGAACAGGGGGGGATGTTCTGAGCCTACCGTAGTTTGCCGTAATAATAACCTTCAACAGATCTCTCTTGAAAGTTCCTTCTGTGAACTTGAGTAAAATTCTTGCACCCACAGCAACACTGGGTAAGGTCTACTGCTCACTGTCTGGAGAACCACGTTCTTCATCTTGTCTGAACCTAGCTCCTTCTGAGATGGATGAAGCTGTCATGCGAACTGGAGGTATCCAGTGCAGCCATTTCCATGATGTGAGCTGGGGCACTGAGTGCACGGGTTAGGCTACAGAGCTGCTCTGGGCTGTGCTAGCACTACAAAATTCTGATCCCCCACAAGAAAACCTCAGAAGATGCTCTGACATTATATGCTCCACATGCTCTATTGTGCTTCAAGTAAGTTTTCTTCATCTGGTTTCAAAAAAACACTTTTACATTAACTAGTATTGCAATATTTCATATTTTCTTTTCTCTGTGCTCTCTTTTAGGATTTTTTCTCAACAATAAAAGCATTTTGTCAATGAATTAATTATTGTCATAAACAGTTGCAAAATTCTGACATTTATTTCAAAAGAGAAACTTCGTCATGTGTAAGAGGTTCTAAACAGCTTGAAGTGACTTAAAACTCTCTTTCTCTTTAGCAAGTGGTGATAATTAAATAAATTATGTAAGCGTGAGTTTGCAGTTACTGAACTCAATAGCAGTGCCCCCAGTAGCTTCTGTAATACAGGTTTCAGCCCCAGATTTTGCCTCATTCATTAGAAGCATAGCAGGTGAGCATATGGAAGCTGCAGGATGGCTATCTCCTTAAGTATCAATATTAAACCCCCCCCCCCTTTTTTCCCCTTGGAACTTGCTAGAAATCAAAGCACTCTGCAGAAGCTGTCAGACTGGGATAAGCTTCTGAGCCTAAATATGATTTGAAGTTTACTTGTTTCTTGCCTTCTACCTGCCCAGTGTTTCCGATGCAGGGCCATAAAGGTGCCATGTAAGTACTCCGTTTCAGACAAATTTTCTGCTCAGTCATTTCAGATCACAGTCCTTTCCCTCTATAGTTTATGGAATATGAGACCCAGGTTGCCACAGACAATTGTTTAAGCTGGTGTGTGTTCTAATTCAATCATTACACTAGGATTAACTCTACTTTGTTTCAGCAGAATTACTATCATTGCAAGGCAGGACACAGATTTTTTTTTTTTTGCTTTCTGGAAAGGACACATTTAGGCATGCAGATCTTTTAGACAAAAGATGAAGAGTCACATAGGATGTGGTTTGAAGACAAGAACTCTCTACATAATGGCATGTGATAAAAGCTATCTCCTTTTTTTGTGAGCTTCAGCTTACTCTTCCTCGCCCCCTCACCAGCTGTTATTCTTCTGTATGTGAAATGCATCCAAATCACTTCAGTTATACAAAAAAACCACCTCAAATCAAGTTAAGAATAGAGCAATTCAAACATATGACAACCTGATATCCAGAAAAACAGTCACTTTAGTTATTCAACTGATCAAGTCAAACACCACATTGTTAGAATTTGATTAGCAGCCATTGCAGGGATTGAGAAATGGCACAATGGAGTGGAAAAACTCAGCTAGGAGATGAAGACAGAGCTGTAGCTTGTGACGTTGCCTATCCTTCCCCTCCACGTCCTTCACAGCCTCTAATGACATAAGAAAAGGACATATTTCAAAAGTACATTTCTGTATATTTTGAATAATTTGAAAATTACCCATGCACTGACTTTGAATGCACAAAGTCCTTAGAAAGGGATACAAAGTTTTCATGTACAATTTATTTATCCACATTTTCACATAACTGCAAACTGTTTCAGAGAGATAAAGATGACAAGAACACCATGTCTACAATGACACGGTGTCTTTGCAGTATCAGGGCCCGATAAAAGTTTTGTCAGCCATTCTATACTGAATAAATAAACTTTAAATGATGTAAAATAAAATATAAGGCCATTAAATGACTTCCATTCATCAGGGTTGAGGCCTACAGAGTACTGCGCCTAGCATGAAAAATGGGGAGTTTGCAACAGGAATTTATCAGTGTAACATTGCTTTGATTACTGTGGGAAATCACTCTTGTACTTTAAGCTCATAGAAAATTATTCATAACTATATCAACATCTTTGCAAAAATAGCATGAAAGGAGCTGGCTAAAATGTATGTTATCTTGTTCCACATAAATAAAAGTAAGGGTAAAAAATTTTGTTTTGATTGTGTACGATAACAGCTCTCCACTGTATCTTTGTTACGGACTTATTATCACTTAACTCCTACTGCTCAGCTGTCTCTGTGTATAAGGTGCACAGAACATATACTAAAAAATTAATCTCCATAACAAACGTGTTTTTCCCATCTGCCAATATCTTGGTGGGAGAAAATCAAGCTTTCAGAGATACAAGCTTTAGAAACTGATGTCCAAGAACACTTAATCAATAACTTGCCTCCAATCTGATGCAATAATTAAGCAATATTCATTATTCAAAAGCCTTCATGCAGGCAATCAACACTAAATAGCAACTTCAGTTCTAAAAATGTAACCACCTTCCTAGCCTGGACAAGCACCAGCTGAACAGTACGCTTGTTTCCACTGAAAGACCCTGGCAGTAAACAGGCACATTGCAGCTCTGGAAAAAAAGGTTCAAAAGATGGCACGTGACACTGAAGGGCTTCGCCAAACAGGCTCTGGAGAACTTGTGGGCTGGGGTGGTACACTTGTGATGTTGCTACTCTACTCAGTCTACTCTGCCCCTCTTCTGCAGAGAGGCCACTGATCTCCTGCCTGGGCTGGTGGAACAGGACTTACAGCCAAGTCACACACGGTGCAAAGACGGACTTCTGATTCATTAAGAAAAAACACGGCAGAAGGCAGGTTTGCAGTAGGATGCTGGACAATCAATTCAGTAGCAAAAACACAGGAACCTGTCCTATTGACGGCTTTCCATCAGGAGGGTTAAATACAGGCAGCCATGACAAGATATTAATTTCAGCATTTAAACCTGGCAAAGCCTGAAAAAAAAAAGTGATCAATATCTCCTGGACAAAATTCACCATTCAAAAATCTTTATTATTAGCGAATAAATCAAACATGGGCATATAACCAGTGTGTTGAAATAGCACATCAGGAGAGCATATTCAAGACCTGACTACGCCTGATGGATACAGAAGCCCCTAAGCACGCCTGCAGTGGGGTCTGCAGCTTGTTGCAAAACCCCTATATAATAGGGAGGCAGCTGGCAGATCTAGAAGCACATTATGTTTCCTTAATATTCCTGAGACTGACACACCAATGCAGTCCAAAACTACTATATGGAAAAACATCATAAATCGCACATAGTGATTAAACACATTAATCCAAATATAATCAATGTGTTACAATATTTCTCCCACCCAAAGCAGGCTTTAAAATATTCATCTACTGGTGTATCATCACTTTTCTGAGTAGCTTTCTATATGTAATGAATATCTGAACTACTAGCGAACTTTTAAAAAGGTCCAGATACGATGTTCATGCGTGCCATTGTTTTATTTTAGCAATTAATACCTTGAGCAGTTGATTGAATCATAAAATATGAATTGGACAGGGTGAGGAGTTGAGATGTTCTTTTTTTAGCAGTTGTACAGACCTTCCACTATTTAAATTCACATGACTGATGTAGGGTGAAGAAAAGAAAGACAAGGGAAATTATTAAAAGAGTGAGAGGTAAAGATTTGGTTTAATGGTATAAAAATGAAACATGGAACTCCTGAGATGCCTTGTTTTTGTAAAACTGCAAGGCGTGGGAGGAAAGTGATTTGTGGCAAAAAGTTTATACCTTACTATATCTCCTGACAAGACAGGAGCCTGCGATACACAGAGATAACGGTGAGTACCTTTCATCTAAAAGGATGTCTAAGTACATTACAGACTGATTTACAAACTATACACGGTATTAATTATACATAATACTGCCATTTATCACAGAAATTCAGGTATCAGTGGGAGAAACAGAACAAGTAATGAGGGCAGGAAACACAGAGTACATGCTCTATCACCCCCACAGGCCCATGCTGTACGCTTTCCAGTGAATCTTCCTCTTTTTCTAATGGTCATGGTGAATAATGACCTGCAATAAAGGCAGGCAGTTTAAGTTCTGCAAGACAGAGCTCAGCAGGCCTGAGAGCGGCCCTCTTTTCTGACACGTTACATGTGATAAAAGACAAAACGTTTTGCCACATCCCCCCATTTTGCTTGTCCGCCACCAAATAACGGATGCCTGCTGCGACTGATACCATGAGAGCAGTCACCCTTCCTGCTCAGGTGGAAGAGGTGTGCATTTTGGAGCTCAATATCTCTGTTCCAGCCTTCACTGACTGTAGGGTTACAGAAATACTCAATCCCTTCATCTGTCTAACAAACTGCATAAATGAAGCAAAATTACAAATTTTGACTTCCCACTGAAATGAGGAACTAAAAAAAGCATTTCCTACTAATCGACATTTTTTGCATTTGGTATTTCACTTTTGAGTACTTAGAGAACAAATAAAGACAATGAAAAGTTAGATGTGGTCAATGTTTCCACTTACGCTGAAAGAGCAAAGCAGTCAGAAGTCTCCCATGGGAAACACAAGACATAAGGTCCACCACTCCGCCATGCTTGTGGCTGGGGGAGCTAACTGTCATCTCCAGGCTCCCAGGAGAAAGTGACACCCACAGGGTCAGACAGCACCCTTGGCAAAGGAAATCCTGATTTCTCTTTCAGGAACTCCTCCATTTTATACAAAGCACATTCAGTCAGTAAACAGTAGAGAAAGTTAGTCTAGCCTGGTGGTCAGGACACCAACAGTGCTTGAATGATACAGCTACTGTTCCAGTAAATCTCCAATTAGCTCACATTGGGTAAAAAATTGTCAAGGGAAGACAATGAAAGCATCTAATGCAGAAAGGTAGATAGTCCAGAAACTAAGTTCAAAACCCCCTGAAGATGAGGAAGGGTCTCCATACCCTGGGAAGTATTCTAGAGACTCAGCTGCTGCATAGTGGGGATTTTCTCTGTCTTCCTCTTTGCCCTTCCCACCAGTTCATTTTTTCAGTCAAAGCTACTTACTGCATTAGACCTGAATTTGAACTCTCTTTGGGATGAGTTTTTTGTGACAAATGTATTACTTACCAAAAATATTTGAGTCAGCTTTACTGATTCTGGCCCATATTGAAATGGGTTAAAACCAAATCTGTCCGAAAGAAAATTAATTTCCAGACAACCATATTAGCCTTAGCGATGCTGATATAGCTAAGAATTTGTCCTCTCATTACCATTTTGACCTGTGAAGTGTGAATTTGTCAGAAGAAACTGGGAATGCACAGATTTTTGTTTCTCCACTAATCACTTCTTCAGCCAGAGGAGTCTTTCTGAAACCTGCTGGTAGAAAAGTGTGTTTCCTTAAATAAATTAAAAAAAACAGGCACTAATTTAAACATTCTAGAACACAAATCAATTTTATATTAATAGGAGTGATCTTTTACAAAAAAAGGAAAGATCTGCATTTTAAAACTAGATTTTGCTATGAACTTTCTACTTCAGCTTAAGATAGTACTGCTAGCTTGTACACTCCCCACAGGTGAAACCAGAGGATGAAAGTAAAATGTCTCTGAATAAAACCTGGAGCTGGAATATATTGAGTTCTGCACCATTACTTGGATTTCACAGTTAATTATTCCTGTTATTATCTCAGCAAGAAATGCTCCTTTATATTTGTGGGCTACTTTTATCTATTATCTTTAATTGCCTGGCTCACTTTAATCTGGGAAATTCTGGGGATGTCAAAGAAGTATCCCTTAAAACAGTGACTGTGTTAAAAACCCAAGACTTCCTTAGCTGTCTGTGCATTAAAACCACTTCCTGCAATTATTCCATCACTTTTGACTGTGTTTTTAAAAATATGCTTTCTGGACTTACAAGGTCAAGAATAATCCTCCTCAAACATGAATGAACTTCAAATCATGCAGAGTTGCCTTCCTGAGCTTTGCAAACAGTGTCTACTATTTCTTTGGGAAGCATGAACTGCTACGTGTGTAGCACTGGCACTGGCTGAAAATGTCATTGTTGACATCATTAAGCGCTGCTAAAATTTTTACTTTCTTGCTAATCTACTTAAGCCAACAAGCCCATGTTCCTGCATGCCTTTTAGATGCCAAAACCCATGACCCGTAACCTCCCAGAAAAGTCTATACAACAGTTTATACAAATGACTTAAACAGAAAGAAATGTCAAATGAAAACAACAGAGATGGCACTGTCATGATCATTTCATCCTCATTCAAGAAAAATGAACCTTAAAAAATGCAGAGGGACAGCTACAGAGTTGTCTGCTTGCTGTTGTAACAAAGTGATGCAGAATCTGGCCTTGCTGCTGGATTGCCACACAGTATCTGTCACTTTGGCTATATTGAGTTCGAAAGATGAAAAAAAAAGACTACTCTTTCCTCCAAGATTTGTTTAATCTGCTCATACCAGTTGGCGAGATCTTTGGGTGGTGAAAGTGGACATGGAGCCATTGCTCAGGGTTTGCTGATTTACACTGGCAGGGGATTTACCGTTCTTCAGTCGTGCTAAAGCATAGACCATCGCAGTGCCCCACGCTGCTTCTCTCCCTCATCTAGATGCTAAAAACTAGCTTTAGGTCAGTGAGTGAAGGCACTTGTTTTCCTTTGTTCTAGACATCTTCATAATCAAATCTTTCAGTGCTGATTTAATAAAAGGCATAAAAAGGAAGATTAGGAAGAGCTCCAAAGGAACAAGTGAAAGATTTGACAAGTACGTTAAGTTCAAACATGCGTCCTCGAAAAACTGATTTTCATGCTAATCTTTCTGACAACCAGACACAAGCAATAGATTTCCTTTTTCTAACTAGACTCTGCTAAGGTCAAGTATTCACCTTATGAGATGAGGACAAAGGAGCTGTGGTGTTCCTCCAGCAGCAATATAGGAAGAGAATTTGGCAAACAAAGCAGAAAGTACAGGTCTGTTAAAAATCTGGAACCAAAGCTGCCTGAATTTAGTCAGTATCTTTCCTTTTACGCTGATAGATTTGGGGTAGGCTTGTACTAAGTAAGCAAACGTGACAGTAGGAAAACTGCTCTTTCTCTGTCAGAGAAAAAGCTAAAAAGCTATTCACACGGTGTCATTTACTTCTGTCAAAGCTCTTCACTGTGCACCTCCTCTCTGCTCTGTTCCCAATAACTTTAGACATCCCTCCTTTCTCAGATGCAAGTCCCTGCCACAACCTGCCACTTCTGTGGGCTCCTTCTTGGGGGTGGGGGGATTGTTTATTGACAGCTGTAATGTTAGGATTTAAATCACTTTTGCATAAGTCTACTAGTTTATGAACTATGGAATAAGTAACAGCCTGCTGGTGGATGATATTATGCTACAGGTCCTCACGTAGCCTAACGGGGTGGAATGTCTGCAGTGGTTTCACATATAATGTATAAATCAGATATGTAACTTTTAAGACTATTTTATTTCAGACTATTTCTAGAATATTTATTTTATTTTAGACTACTTCTAGAGTCTTTTCTTTAATACCCTTCACAGTGATCTAATAAAACCAGCGTCCCTGAGAACAAAAGGACGCTTTTACTTATAAGAGAGCAAGCAGAAACTCAGAACATCTTGCTAGAATGCAGATTTGATTAAAACCCCACAGAGGATGCTGTTATGAAAGGGACATATACCAGACGGGCTCAATTTCTTAATAAACTGAGAGGAAAAAACAGAGGAGTGATTTTTCAGATAGTTTCAGAATCAGTTTGGAAGCTCTCTAGGAGTGGAAAAGAACCTCTCAACTACACTGATATGACACTGACCTATACCGAAATGATAAACCAGCTACAAGTGGCTGTCTGAAAATAGATGTACCTGTTAGGTCATTGGGCTGGATTTATAGCTAGTGTAATTTCTCTGAAGTCAGTAGTGCTATACCAGCCATATATTTCATTCATCATGTTTTACCATCTACACTTCAATTTTTGGAATAATCAGACATATTGTGCGTGGTGGGCATATGGTGTAGTTGCAAACCAGAAGATCTGCCCTGAAACTATTTTTGGTTATTTCCCTCTCTCCCGTCACAAAACCAGAAATCTGTAACAACAAATACTGTAACTGAATGGCTGTGTCTTCTGTTATGCTATGCTGAAGTACCCAGGGATATTAATTCAGTACACACAATAAAAATCCTGTTTAGCATTTCTTATGACACTAGATGGTAGCGGCAGTGCATGAAAAAATAGTTCTCTCTATAGTCCTGAATAGGAAGATATAAGACTGGAAAATGAGCATGGGCACTCATCTAGCATTTACTTTCCACTGGCAAAAAGTAGAAGAGTGGACTTTTTTAAACCCTTTCTAACATAAATCAGTAAATTATCCCTACTAATTAATTATTTATGAGCATCAGAAGTGAAAGCTTTCCATGGATCCCCCATATATCTTTCAAAATGTTTGTATTTAAGAAGAAGGATAATATATCAGTTCTTCTAAATGTGACATTTAAATAAGGATATTATTGCCAGCTGCGCACTGGCAATAACAGTTTCCAAAATACCCAAGTGTATCATAGCACTGCTCTTCTGTTTAAGACCGAGTATTTTTAATTTTTGAGATTGTCACATGAAACATAAAACCCTGTCCCTGTCAGGAAGAAATGTAACTGCTCCCTCTCCTTATCTCTAGCTACGATGGTCCCTACTCTTCCAGATTTACCTAATATTTTAATGACAGTAGGAAACATCATTGCCCTGTGTATTCCCTCTCCCCTGTCTGCTGCATAATTGTATCTTTCCCTGCAACTGGGAGACAAAAGTACCTCTGTGACAATTAGCTTTTCAGACCTTTTTAGGTAAGGGAATCAAGCCTAATTGAAACACACGGTGACAGTTGGGTTGCTTGCAAGTCTCATGTCATCTCTAAAGAGGATGTGGGGTAACTGATCGGTTATCCAGCGGGCACTGCCTGTTATTGAACATGCAGAGAGGCACTTTAATAGTAAATGTATCTCTACGCAGCAGCTCATCAGAGCTTTTCAGAGCCCGGTGAAGCACCTATTCTTTGCTGGCAATGGAAATGTGTCTTAGAGCATTTATCCATAGTATTTATTTTACCAAACAGCCCTAGGAAATAAACTATTCACATACAAATAATCCTGTCACTGCTAGGAAGGGATCACTGTTAAAAGTTCTTTGCCTTAAAAATGTTTTCTCACAACACTTGACTCATGCAAATTTAGAGAGTCCTTGGAAAGGCTTAAATCCCTCCTTTATACTCACAGCAGGAATCAGGTTTAGAAACTACAGCTACAATAAAAATCAAATCACTTGTTGAAGGAGAGGCAGTTTAAGGCCACTCTCAGAGCTGAAAGATGTTGTGAAGGATAATCACAACTTCTGTTTCTCACCGACATATTTTTTGCTTACCATCATCTCTAACATGATATAATTACAGTTGAGTGGCTGATGTTTCCTTCTGCATGGGATCACCTTTCCCATTACTGACGGCAGCCTAACCGGCAACTTACAGACACTAGTTCATTTGTATTCTCTTCTGCCTTTCCAGACGGCCCCACAGGCAAGTCAGCAAATGGGCATCCTCACTTAAAGGAAGGTTTCATTCTGTCTAACACTCTCAGGAACAGAATGAATTATGTGACAAAGAAGGAAAGCTGATGACTTTTTCTGCTTCTCCACTTTCCATTTTATCCTGTATCACCAGAGATATTCCTAAACATCAGGCCCACAAGACTAGAAGAACTGATACTTTTGCCGACAAGCAGAGCTCAATTCATTTATTTTAATCTCTGCTAATACCTGCGCCCTTCTCATTACCACCCACATTCTCTCCAGGCTGGTGGGAGGATCGCCCTCGTCAGATGGGAGACATTGACCTACATCTCATCATTAATTCAGTTTTGCGCCAGAGACTTGCTCTGCCATAAGAGAAAAGGGAATTCATTCACTAATGCAGGAAGCATTAGCATGTGCAGTTATATCATCTACAGAGAATGAACTTCATTAACACAACCAATACAGAACCACAAAACCTTTAAAGAGCATCTGAGCTCCCTTTTTTTTTTTTTATGAAACATTACCATTGATTTACTTTCCCAGATGTACTCCTTGTTAGAGTCTGATGGCCAGCTTAAGTGTTTTATAAGGGGAAGAAAAATCTCAGAAGGTTTTATTTCTCTGAGGACCACATTTATTTGCAGATTTTTCCCCATGATTTTTTCCTGTCTCTAATAATGTCACAGCACTTGTAATAAAGAAGAATGTCTGTCCTGTATCATCTCATAAGCAAGACATTATGCAGTTAACGATTAACTATTAATGGAAGTGAAGATTCAAGCTTTATTTGCTTTTTTCCTTTGTGTTTCTGTGCAGTCATGCTAAATTTAGTAACAAGTGAGAACAGCTCAGCTCGTGCCAAGGCCAAGACAACTTTATATGCAATACATGTTTTCCTGCTAAAGCAGACAGGTTCAAATAATAAGATTATGTGCCCACTTGGACTTTCTTTTCTCAGCAGGTAATATAACTCTTGCTCCTTTCAACAGCTTCATAAAAAATTAAACCATTTTGTAGAAACTTTTTGCACCAGTTCACTGGAGAACTGAGTGGGAAGAAGAACAGAGAAAACCACAGATACTGTTTCAAGGTGGTTCTTGTGGACCTCCTTGACTGTCTGCTTTCACATAGCTATAGGATATATACATACTTACAAGGGAGCACTGAAATAATTCATCTGACGGATGCTTACAAAATTGCTACAAAAAAGGTGTACAGATAACACAGTGGAGGAAAACACTTTTGAATAGGATGATACACAACATTTGACGGAAAGGACACACAGGCCAATCATGACATGATTTGGGAGGATACTGAAAGATTTCCTAGTGATTTTCTACAGAATATATGGCAAAAATGGAAAGGCAACACATGGTGGTATAACATGGCGGTGTAAGGCCTGAAGAAGATCCAAAATGAAAAATGCCTTTGAACAGAAATAAAGATTAAAATCTTTATAGTTAAGCAGCTTTTTCACAGGGGTAAATGGGGAAGACTGAAGACTGGATTTCTTTAACATGGCCTCCTGTGGTGTCAGGGAAGGAAGCTGCAAATTTCTTCAGACAAGGAGGGACCCAATGAGTTTGGAAAAGGGTGATGTGGATGGACTGGCAACCTCCACTCATCTACTGGTCTCTGTCAGCTGTCAATCTGCATGGTGAAGTGGAAGGTCAAGAAATTTAGTATTAATCATTAGGGAAGCAGTATAGCTGAGTCACATGAATAAATCTAATGTCAAGAAGAAATGCTACTAGAGATAGCCACTATTCCCACCTCCCGCCCCCTTCCTAGGGATGAAGTGAATAGAAAAGAGAAAGGAAACGAGCCAGTATAAGAAACGTAAGATGAAATGTAGCATGGGAAGGAAATGATAGAAAAAGACTAGAAAGAAGTGACCTTTAGTCACCAATGAGTAAAATAAAACCAACTAAACTCATACCACCTATCTTCAGTAAAGAAGACAAATAAGAAATCTCATATTCCTGAAGTGATAATTTTGGTCATTTGCGTTTTTTTCCCCTTCTGTTAGTTCCTACCCAGCACTGCCACATCGCTTCTTTCCTGTACTAGCTGCCTCAACATCAGTCCTCACCTTACAAGTAATCTCTCATGCCAGCCTTGTATCCCAGTACTGAGACAACCCAATGAGAGTTTGACCTCCTCAAACACCAGTGGAAGGATTAATCGCTCAATGAAATCCTGAAGGTGCAAGAGATGACTGCACTTTGCAGGAAAGTAGTTGTACACCATTAATACCATCAGGACATACGCCACTGAGTGCAGAGTAATGAAACACATCCTATCAAAATGAGATTTGCAAATGCGCTTCTTTTACAGAACAGTTTGTCCCATATCAGGGGGAAGCTACATCTCTGGCAGATTTACAGTAATGAAATTTTTATGTGACCTTTTACTCTGTCTCTTTACATTACAAATAAATGTTAACATCCTACTAATTTGGATCAGTCTGGCCTTCCTAGGCAATATTCTCCTAATATATTTAAAAGTTTCTAAGATGACACAAGGTGGGTGGCTTTCTTTGCTCTGAAACAGTTTGTTTTTCAAATAATTATTCACTCTGATTCATCATTTTGCAGCCTACCAATGAGATAAGCATATGTTGCCTGTAGCTGTTTACTTAGCTTTATTACAGGTAAGAAGGACAACAACCAGCAATAAGTGAACAAATATTTGCAGGCTAAGGTTACTGCATAAGAGTTCATGATCGCAGCCAGGAAGACATATGAACTTTAAACAGATAAAGGCATGGTAATGGAGATTATATATTAATAGAACTAAATTACTGACCAGGCTGTTAATTTCATTCAGAATATGCTGGAAAAAATCTAAGCATATCTTCCATAAAGATATATACAATATACCCCAAATATTTTTTAAAAATACAAAGAAATTAATTGGTTTCCAAAAAACATTTTAATCAGAATTTTTAGTTTTCTCTAAACTTTCTGCAAGGAACAACTGATATTTCTAAGCGCGGTCACATTTAAAATAATAGTTTGACACATCTTGGAGGATGGAAACTGCACACCAATGTTATTAGCTTTACAGCTACTGGCCAAAAGCTTTTGTTATGTTTTTGTCCTAGCTTTGCTCAAAAACCAACCTAAAAACTTAGTCAAAACTCCCTGACAGAATAAGTTATTATTAGAAAAGGCTGTTTCAGGCAAACACATTGNCTCTCCCCCCCCCCCCCGCCCCCCCCATTACCTAAACTCTTTAATATTATAAAGACATGATGCTTTATTCAGAATGAAAAGTTCATGTTTCTGCCAACTTTAAGGCTGAAGAACACTAATAAATTTATATTTAATGACTTATTGAGAGACCTTAGTCATTAATACCCGTATACTACCTACACAAAGATAAAATGCAGTATTGAATGAGAAAACACTTTAAAAAAAAGTTCTACAAAATTTCTTCCTTACACCAAATAATTCGCAGTTTTTCTGCAACTTAGTCATGGTATCTACATGAGCAGAGCAACCTTTTGTCCTCCACTGCCTTCCAGAAGGCTAGAAAAATACCTGTATGCTTTTTGGGCAAATCTGTCTGTATCAGCTCTGTTGCTGCTCCCGATTCTGTGGAATTAGTGCAGCAAGGATAATACAGTTCAATAGCCCTAGTTCAAAAGCCTTCATCTTTTCAGATTATTCTGTTCTGCTCCACATGATTTAATGCATGGAAGATAACATAAAGGCCTTGGGAAACTGTTCTATCTCCTCGGTGCTTGTGTGGTACTGTAAGGCTAATGGGAGTCAGGGAAGAATACACCATGGTTTTTAACATGATAAACAAAGAGCAACCTAGAAACAACTTAGTTTTTACTTCAGTGCAAACCTGCAGTGTACATTTGAAGCATAGAAACAGCACCAGATTTTTAAAAAGTCGCTATTCGCTGAGCATTGTGGCTGTAAAATTCTCCACTCTAAAATAATCGGGGTGTTTGAAATCTGATTTGACAGACTTGTTTTACAAAAATTAAATTTATTAAACAATTTAGAGACTTGTACCATAACAACTATAACCAAGTATGATATATATCATTAACTGTATAAAAATATATACATATTATATATATAAAAAGTGTATAGCTATGCATACATACATGTATATATGGGGAGTGACATAGGACAGGACAATTAGGTGCTATTTTGTCCAATGAGACTTTGTGCTACTTTGAGGAAAATGTACTGGCAAACAACATATATGGGAAACTGCTTTAGAGAACAGTTTCAAAATGGATGATACCACTGAATGACACCATGCACGTACACACGTGCCTATATGCATGCATACAAGAGACATTTTGGCCATATTATTTTGAATGATTACCTCTTTTCCCTACAATGCTGAAAATTGTACTTTCATAATTCCAGCATGCACAGATACATGTTTTTTTTTGTACAAACTGACCTTTTTCAATTATTCTATTCCATCCTCAAGCGACTATGTTGCACAGCAGATCCACACACACGTGCACAGTTAGAATTAGAAAGAAACTGATTTCTTTGAAAGTCTTAAATACATTTTGTATAATTTGTACGCTAGAGAAACTCTAAAGTAGAGAACATATTGTGTGAAGACTAGCTTTGATTCAAATTCTTTTATCCAGTTACCAAGGCAGGGCTGGGAGTTAAACAAGATAACGTGACTTCTTCTGTTTCTGAGGGAATTCTTTTCTCTGAAAGATGCAATTATTTTTAATTGAATCCATTTTTAAGTTCTTACCATGCTGTTAGAAAATTAGAAACAGGATCACAAGGCTGTTAACAAAAAATTCAACATTAATAATGAGAAGGTCTGTAAATCTGAAAAACCTAAGTATGCATTGTTTTGTTAAATCACAAACGTCTTTCCACTGCAAACTTTTTGCACAGGAGATATTGACCTGAATCATTCACGTGAAGCTGCCCTGTAGAGCAATTCCACAAGTACACGATCTGCCAGTGCACATTCCTCACAGGCCACACACTTGTCTTTGACTGGAGCTGCAGAACACTGCCCTGTTGTCTGTAAAACCTCACGTTTACACTGATGTTCTTCACCTCGCTATTGCCACTGCAATGAGGTAGAGTTGTCCACATGGAAGATACAGTTAACAGTTCTTGGGAAAGGCAGAAACTTCCAGAAGACCTAGAATTTCATTGGTTTCTCCATGACAGACTCTGCAAGATGATCTATAATTTAAAGAGTTTTTTTTTCTTGTAACTTTCTTTCTTTCTTTCCTTTGAGAAAGCATACAAAGTCTAACATTTGAAAGTTTGATACAGACAACAATATTTTCTTCCTAACGGAGACTTAATTTTTCTCCCTTAACTATGCATCATCCACACACAACATCATTGGAGATGCTGAGGGAACTGGGGTTGTTTAGTCAAGAGAAAAGAAGGCTGAGGGGAGACTTCAACGCTCTCTACAATGACCTGAAAGGAGGCCATAGCGAGGTGGGGGTCGGTCTCTTCTCCCAAGTAACAAGCGATAGGACAAGAGAAAATGGTCTCAAGTTGCGCCAGGGAAGGTTTAGATTGGAAATTAGAAAAAATTTCTTCATTGAAAGGATTGACATGCATTGGAATAGGCTGCCCAGGGAAGTGGTTGAGTCATCATCCCTGGAGGTATTTAAAAGATGTGAAGATATGGCACTGAGGGACATGGTTTAGTGGTAACTTGGCAGTGTTAGCTTAATGGTTGGACTCAATGATGTTAAAGGTCCTTTCCAAACCAAATGATTCTACAATTACATCAAATAAAGGACAATGCACAACAGTGCAAATGAAACCTAGACATTCCTTTTACCCAGCTGATTTAACTGATGGAGCTGGTGATCAAAAGACTGCTGGCATTGGCATTTATAACATCTCAGAACTTCAACCTGGTACCTGGCAGCTTGGGGATGCTTCTCAGATCACTGCAAACAGAACAGCTCCTAAACTTTTCCATATCATGATTCTAATCTACACGAGCAAAAAAGCCATCAGCCCCAGAAGAGCTGGATGACATATTCCATCTGCAATTCTTCCCATTGAAAAATAACCTGGTCTTATTTTTTACCAAAGAAAACAACATCTGCATGTTTTTAATATGAAATTTATAAGTAAAAAAAAAAAAGAAACCAAAACCAAACAAACTGGCAAACTTGACCTTATTCCAGTTGGAATTCTACATTGATTTAGTTTTGGAAAACAAAAACTATGATACATCTTTTTCCCCCTCTAATTCTTCATCCTTAGTCCAAATTTTTTTTGTGATCAACTGGAATAGAAGAAATTATTTCCAGCTTTGCTATTTATTTTCTTTTCCTTTCCAGTTTTCCTGTTTTTCTCTTTGTGCTTTGTATTTTTTTCTTACTGCTTATTTAACTTATCCAATTCATTTCAAGCTTTTAAGGATTACAGAATACAAAATGCAAGAAAGACAAATAAAAAACCCTGAAAAAAGCACAGGTACAATTAATTCTACTGAATTACATAATAGCAAAAGAGAAAATAAGAAGAAATGGTAAAATTGTGGGTGTGTGGGAAAAGTAAGATAAAGTGAATTTTGATCTAACAAATGTATATAATTTTCTATAGAATATCCACAATTTGGACAAAAATATAAGAAAAAAAATTCAAGGGTTTTCCTTTAAAAAGGAAAAAAAAATAAAAAAGGAAAGATATACATGAGTTTAAAAGCATGCTCCATTACATTTATAACTAATACCCTTTGTGAGACAATTGTTACAATTTATAATCACTATTGCTTACAGAGTTTCTCTGGTTTGGGATGATTATCTGCAGTGTTAACCACCAACCTCTGCAAAATACTGAAAGATATTTAATAGCATGAATAGGGTCTTACCAATCATCTCTTTCTCATAGCCTTCTCTTTTCCAAGAAAACATGCTGGAGATGATGCGAGCTTTCTGAAATCAAGATACTAAGGATGAGGAGAAGGATTTCCTTCCCTGTGTAAGACTACAAGAAATAAGCTTTGACCTCCCTGATCTGCCTTGTTAGCTGTAGTAGAATTCAGTGCTGAACAGTCTGTTTTTCCAACAGCTTTAAACTGAGCACCATGCATTAATTATGAATTTTCAATTTTGACTGGCAGAACTGAAAAATTAATTTGTTAAAAGCAGATGGCAGCCTGTAATTTCATGCCCTGCTTTTGCCTTACCTGCAACATCTGCATGCAGCACACCCTCTGCAAATTAAGCCTTTCACTCAAAAAAATAACAAACATATTTATAGTCTGAGTCACAGTTTTACCAATAGTTTCACTAAAATGCTTTTCTTAAATTGTCATAGGAGCAAATGTAGATTTGTTTCTATATGAGGCATATCTCATCATGTCAGATTTTTATGGTTCTATTAATGCTATGTTTTTTTTCTAAGGGTGGATTCATGACAAACCATCTATCTTCATAAAATAAAGCCAGATCCAACGTACTGAATGCATTACCTGTGACATAATGCCGACAAACCTGCATTGTGATTTTTCATCTTAAGTGTTACGGCTTTAAGGGGATATCCTGTATATAAAATTTCTATTCTTTGGATCTTCTACAGTACCCAGTAGTACAAGAAATTACTTTCGTAGAACTCTGACTTTAATGCAAATTGTGTGTGTTTTCACTCAAATCTAAACACGCTGAATTAATTTCTAAATGTTTGCAGTGAGAACCAGCCTACACTTTTAGCTGTGGACTAAGAATTATCCGACTTCAGATAACACAGAACTAGGAAACACCTACCAAATTTTTGCATCAAGTTTCTTGCTATTGAACTCAGCCATGTCATAAACCCATTGTAAACTGAACCTATAAGAACCCAGAAAGCTAGGCAATACAGTCAATATTTTTCTCCATGAAACTCGGGGAGTACAGATTTTCCTTGCTGCTAGTGTGAGAAAATTCCCTTCGGAAGCACCTTTTCAGATATATTCGTATATTGGGTTTAATTCTTTGAAGGCTTTTTCCTTTCTAATGTCATTACTGTTGTATTTGAGAAACTCAAAAACTGTTAATGAATGCGTATTTGCAGCTACCTCTGTATGTGGCAAAATCAAATAATATCCTGACTGAACGGAGGGGAAACAGAGGCATAAACAGCCAGGTCATGCATAAAATCCGTGCTGGAGCTGGTGACCAAACTAAGACCACTGTGGGCAGTGGCATGGTTTAAACCCTGTTCCACATCAAAAGGAGTCATATTCAGAGCTCTGGGGGAGGACTCCACTTGCTTGCTTTATGCTCAGCCCATTTCTACACTCAATACAGTATGGTAGCTATTGTATCCTCATTTCTTCCTTCTAGTAATTTTAGGGATTAGGGATGTCATCCAAACAAAACGATGTGGGTCCAATATTCTCTCTATTATAAGGAGACTTTCAAGCCACATTTCCCAAGAATGAGTGTTGTCTAACAAGGCTGAGGTTATTCTAGGACTTCGCCATTCTCCATCCATCCTTTTGAAGCCACTTCAGTGTATAGATAAGAAGCCCAGATTTTTGAGGGAGGAGATAAAGAACAAATGTGACTGTGACTCTGCAATTTAGTGACTGCTTTAGGCACAGAAGGAGGCAAGTCCTAGATTCGGCTCCCTGTTTTTTATCCAGTAAATATTTAGTCATAGCAGTATTTGGTATGTTTTACTTAGTTACTAAAAATTAGCAATTCTTTCTTAGAAAATAATAACCAAACACATAAAAAAAGTACTCGTTTTTAATTTATAAGCAATAAAGCAACGTCTCCCACTGGGTACCGCATCTCATTTTATCCTGAAGTTCCTGAACAGAATTTCATTCCATCTTTTAATGTTTAATACATTTCAGAGAATTAAAAATGAATTTTCCTCTTACGCATGATTATTAATAAACATATACTATTTAACACGCATATATATATAATGCAATAACTTTGATATCCTGTTTATGACAGAGGCCTTATTTTGCTAACTATTTTATGGTCTTGCGGCTCAGAGGACATTTGGTGGCACCACACACATTTGTGCTGAAGAACCAGAAGAAAAGAGGTTTTATGGCCACATGGTCCCTTCTTGTGCATCAAATGTCTGCAGATGCCACCTGCTGAGTTATGGCATTTTGAGGTGCAGTGTAGAGAAACCCAAATAATTTCCTTAAACACGCAAGTTCACCACAGTTATGGCTACTATGCGATGACGGCTACACTGCTTCCAATACCCGATCCGGCTCATTTACAGCTAGCTCTTTGCAATATGCACCATAAATGTGGTTATTTGCAAATAACCAAAATGTGGTTATTTGCTACTCTGGCTTCTAAGGGCGCTATGGGGTCAACCCAGCAAGCGAACACTCAGGAGAATGATCTTTGTAGAGGCTAAAAATATGGAGGTGCTTGGCTAAAATTTCTAAGAGTGTAGTAGCCTCTTAAACATGAGCGCATCTTGACAGATTTATGGCTGCAGTCAGAAGAAACATGTGTTGGGAAGCCACCCTGCTCCAAAGGCAGCAGGCTCCAGGGCACAGCTCTGACCCTCTCAGAAGAACATTCTTCTCCCAAGCTCCTCCCCAAAACTCAATCAAACAAACTGCTTGACAAGGGCATGGTTATCCAAGCAAACTACTGTTCTCCCACATGCCACCCTCTCTGGTACCGCTTCTGTCACAGGTATTTCACCTCTGTTACTGTAGCAGGAGGAGCACAACCAAAAGGCAGAGGTTGAAATTGAAGTATGTGGGAGTTCAGCTTGAATGAGTGCTACAAGATTAGACAGATGCACTTTTGTTTTATTTCATGTTATTATGTGACATGGCAAGTCAGAGAAAGAAAAGCAATTAAAGAACCAGGAACATTTTGTTCATTTCAGCTACTCTGCTGAAGGAAAGGTTTTTCCTGGATCTTTGCCTTTGTGAATATATTACATCTATCCCAGACTGCGATCCAAATGTTATGAGAAATAACTAATACACGAAGTTAGAAGAATTGCCTTTTTCATTGTGTAAACAACCTTCAAGCACTGTTTTGCAAAACTTATGCACAAACGCTCTAAAATACCAGGATGATATTTAATAGATTTAATATTGTTTGTCGTTGATGGAGCAAAGCCAAATGTAAACAGATTAGTTCACTGAAAATCAGGCATTAGGTTTGTCCTCAAAAAAGCATATCATGAGTGCTATTAGCCCTTATGGGAAGAAAGAAAGGAGAAGACAAGAAATGAAGGATTGCTGCATTCTGGGCAGCTCTCGTGTTCTGAAGACTGGCAGGGAGCTCTCAGGCAGAGCTCAGTGTCATGCTGACCAACAGCAAGTACCATAGCTATCGGAAAGGTATTCTGGCACCGCAGATATAATCCCAATCAGCTATTCAAACAAAAAAAAATGTAGTTATCCATGCTCACTGAAATCTGAGAGCTTCAAGACTCATGGTCATATTCATAAGACTCAAAAAGACAATGTATGAGCAGACAGGGTTCGTTCAGCCCCTTCTGCATTCCTTGTTCGTCTGCTGCGCTGCAATATTGCACTCACTGCTGGCCTGTAGCTTTCATTTTCGTATGTATTGAGATCTCGGTCCTACCAGTGAACTTGAGCCTTTTCTTTTATCACCACACTAGAAACGAACACAGTACCATTTCCTGTGCAGCTATTTATCTAAGGTGTGTTCAGTTCGAGCAAGTGTCCCTAGGATGGGACCTTTGGCTCCCTTCCCTCATTAAGACACGGGCAAGTAGCGCTTGAACAGATCCGCAGAGACACAAACTAGATGTAGCTAGAACTTGGGACAGAAACATCTATGGGCCCAAAGTACACATGGATATTTTTCACACACCTACATATTGTAATCCACACCAAGGCAATAGAAAAAACATACAGGCATGGAGGTACACTAAGCATGAAAGAAAAGAATTAAAGAAATAATAGTATATCTATTATCCAAGACCTTTTTTCCATTGTAAAGGCATCATATAGATAATACTCAGAGTTGCTGAACTGTTCCACAGTTTTTCTAGCCAGGTTTTGACTTTACAATAGCAGATAAACGACTGTTAACCAAATCACAGAATCACAGAATCACAGAATAGTCAGGGTTGGAAGGGACCTCTGGAGATCATCTAGTCCAACCCCCCCGCCAGAGCAGGGTCATCTACAACAGGCTGCACAGGACACCGTCCAGGCGGGTTTCGAATGTCTCCAGAGTGGGAGACTCCACAACCTCTCTGGGCAGCCTGTTCCAGTGCTCCACCACCCTCAAAGTAAAGAAGTTCCTCCTCGTGTTAAGATGGAACTTCCTATGTTCAAGTTTGTGCCCATTACCCCTCGTCCTATCAATGGGCACCACTGAAAAAAGACTGCTCCCATCCCCCTGGCATCCTCCCTTCAAGTATTTGGAAGCATTAACAAGATCCCCCCTCAATCTTCTTTTCTCAAGACTAAAGAGACCCAAATCCCTCAGCCTCTCCTCATATGAAAGATGTTCCAATCCCCTAATCATCTTTGTAGCCCTTTGCTGGACCCTCTCCAGCAGATCCCTGTCCTTCTTGAACTGGGGAGCCCAGAACTGGACGCAGTATTCCAGATGCGGCCTCACCAGGGCAGAGTAGAGGGGGAGGATGACCTCCCTCGACCTGCTGGCCACACTCCTTTTGATGCACCCCAGGATGCCATTGGCCCTCTTGGCCGCCAGGGCACATTGCTGGCTCATGGTCATCCTGTTGTCCACCAGGACTCCCAGGTCCCTTTCCACAGAGCTGCTCTCCAGGAGGTCGGCCCCCAACCTGTACTGATGCATGGGGTTATTCCTCCCCAGATGCAGTACCCTACATTTACCCTTGTTGAATTTCATTAAGTTCCTCTCTGCCCAACACTCCAGCCTATCCAGGTCACGTTGTAAGGCAGCACAGCCTTCTGGCGTATCAGCCACTCCTCCCAGTTTAGTGTCAACAGCAAACTTGCTGATGGTACACTCTACCCCTTCGTCCAGATCATCGATGAATATATTGAACAGGACTGGACCCAGTACTGACCCTTGAGGGACACCACTTGTTACTGACCTCCAACTAGACTCTGCACCACTAACCACAACCCTCTGAGCTCTATCTGCTACCCAGTTCTCAATCCACCCCACTGTCCATCCATCTATCCCACACTTCCTAAGCTTGCCAGTGAGGATGATGTGGGAGACAGTGTCAAAAGCCTTGCCAAAGTCAAGGTAGACAACATCCACTGCCCTCCCCTCATCCACCCATTTAGTGATCTCATCATATTTAAGACTCTTCCCCTACTGCCTACATTTTCCCCTCACTTTAAATATCCTCTGTCAACTCTCCTCATAAAGCTTTATCAGATTAAAGACAGGTGTTACACTCACTGTCAATAAATACAATTCTAAGAAGTCACAGTAAGAGGATTTTGGCAGCTCTAAAAGGAGTGTTATGGAAGCAATTTTATAAAAAAGTGCCACTGCTGACCAAAAGTTATCCATGTTCGTATGATATATGCTTTACAGAAGATTAGCACAAGTATCGTAATATTTCATAACTACCATCTAGAATTAATCAGTGTTAGATTGGTGTTAGATAGTGTTGAAATTTAGCTTATTAAAAGCACAAGATGTAATGAGTGTTTTCAAGTAACTAGAGACAAAAGCCCTTTTATTGGAGCATTAGCAATATACTGCTAAAATAGAGCTCAGTCACAACTGGTTATTATACTTTCGCCTATTTTATACCACTCCTTCTAGATTTAGGCAAAAAATCTATTTAGAAATTACAAGTACTTACGTAATCAGACTTCATCACTGCCTTTACAGGAGGTGGTGTACATTCCTACATTCAAATTAAGGAAGTTGTGCAAGAAATTTTGTTCTCTATTTCTTTTTTGGCCAATGCCTTTCCCCAACACATGCAAACAGTTTAAGAAACGTGGTACTTTATGAGATTAAAGAGCTAGAGATAATCCAGGAAACTGCAAATAAAGTAACAGGATTAGGTTATATAGTTAGCTCAGTTGACTGAAATAAACTTAGTTCACTCTGTTGGGCTAAAATGCACATAAAACTTTGTACTTTCACTAAACATTCTTCCTGAAAGCTTCTTTATATTAATATCATGGTATATCACAAACTGAAAATACTTTAATAAAAATAAATATATTTAGGAGAAAAAAAGATTTAAAAAATAAATTACTTCTGCTGTGGTCTCTGGATTTGAAAATCTCAGTAGCATTTTCTAATACTCAGATGTGGAATAACTTTTCATGCCTTGTTTACTGGGCTGTGGCACTGAACATTTTTTGTTATTATTTTGTTTGATAGCTGTTTGAGAGATAATAATGCCTTATGGAAACAGAAAACTTTGCAACCAAAAAAGGCAAAAGAAAACACTTAACTTTCCATGCAATATGCCATTTTGAAATACATACACACAAATATGCATAATTACAAGATACATTTTTATGCAATAAATATAAAGTGTCAGTTGATATCTTAATTTAGGAAAGGTAAACCCTTAGCACATCCACCAAGACAAGGATGTCTGCTGCTTTCTGAAGTGGCTTATTTTCTCCAAATTAGTTCAGAAATTTGTTCTTTCCGACTGCCTTTCTGCCTCCTTTGGCTCCCACTGATTTCCCCTTACTTAATCAAGCTTACAGTGCTTAGACACCAGAAGGCAGTCTTCTTATTAAGACAGAATTCCTACTGATGAATCAATCTATGTATCTAATATGAAAACTTACATAATTGCTCACTGATCAGGAAAGTCATGTGCATATACTAAGACAGAATCACAAACATTGAAAAACAACAGAAACTGTATCATTTGCTTTATCATCATTATCAGAAGGCACTTTTAATGGGCACTACACATTTGCTTGGTTTTAATAATGATTTTTTAGGTACCATTTAATTTTTTAGAAATGCAGAAGACAACAGAAATGCCTATAAATAAATCTGTACACATTCAACAGAAAATCTTCAAGGCTATGCATCTTGCAAAACTTTGTAACTATGGTTAAAAAGCAATAGATTGGTTATAAAACCACTACTAAAAGCAAATATTCTAATCAAGTAATACATTGCCAAACACAGAAACACCGGGAGAGTCACAACTACCATTATAAAACCACAATTCTGTCCACACTTTTAAGTTAACTTATCAGGACTAAATACAGGATGAAATCTTGCAACTATGCATTCAGCACCAGCATAATTCCATAAAACAGGACTTTGCTTGAGAATAAATGGCTGGCTCCTGTTCAAGGTGGGATTTCCACATGTGTGTATTGCTTAGCAGGTGCACAAGATTTGGCTCTGGAAACCTCTAGTTTGTCCATGTTAATTTGTTCGGATTCTTGCAAGAATACCTCAGGCCCAAAGCAAGGTCTACACAAGATCCCAGGACACCTTAGATCAACTTAGGGATGTCAACGGTGCAGAATGCTTGGGTCTGCTGCGTGTCTCTCCCAGGCCCTGCTAAGACAAACATCTTGTGCCCATCCCACACAGTCTTACCCAAGAAGCCCTCTTTGATTCCTGTCATCACCCACCGGCTCCTTGTAGCAAAAAGGAGAGGAAAAAATGACCCAGGGCAGCCGTTGGAGTACTAGGCACGTGGCCTTTCCCAAGAGTTATACCTCTGGTACCCCAAAGGAGGCCACTCCAAGCCAAAGTGCTGCTCCCTGCTGATGAGTGTCTGTACCGGAGCATGCCAGCTGTCGGCACTGCTAGCCCCGCTGCAGAGACTGGGTAGGAAGCCAGGCAGGCTCTGTGGTTAGCTGGGTCTTGGCCACATGTAGCAGCTGTCAAGACATGCAATAGCACACAGGTAGGGAAGATCATCAGAGCTTGCCAGGACTGCACATCACCATTCTGGGCTATGCCACGGTGGCACTGACACAGAAAATGAAAGGAAGACTTGGACCTGGGTCCTGTGACCAAGTGGCCTGCCACCACTGTTTGCTGGCTCTCTCCAAGCATAGCCACCAATGTAGACCTGCCAGAGTGAGCACCTGGGGTGGGATCTCTCAGTCATGCCAGGGCCTTGCTCCAGCAGGGATTCAGATGCTGTTCTGGCAGCTTAGTTATCCCAGGGAAAATGAGGACAAGGTGTCCTGCCTGTGTCACGGCATCACTAAAAAGTCAGGTTGTGTCTTCAAATTGGCCACAATGTTTAAGGGCACACATGTTGGCAGACCTGCCCAGTTCCCACCCTGGGTATGGGCAGGTGTATGGTAATCTACAGATTTGAGGGCAGTAGCCTAAATCCCCACTCTAGAAGAGATACAGTACTGCTGTAGCCCTTAAACATGCATGGACGGCCGATAGCCGAGCATTTGGCTGGAGCATGCTGCACAGCGAGCTAAGGGGGCAGCTGACAGAAATGACACACCCTGCATGAATGCAGGCACCGTGACTAGAGTCTGCTCCAATAGCTCCCAAAGTTAAAAGAAATCGCCACAAAAGCCACACTCCTTCAACTCACCAGTTCTGTCAGTTCTAGTAACGTAGTCTTTTCTAGATAGATAGGTAGATAAGAACATATTCATTGGTAATATTTATATGACTAATTATATTTACATATATAAATTTATATAAATTATAAATATGAGATCAACTTTTATCACTTCTACCATGCAATTCATGACAAAGACAGACTGTTCCCCAAGAGAAGTAAAAGCACACAAAACTGAGATGGCAAGTAGAAACTTAACAGTGAATTCCTGTAATTTATTTTCATAACTACAGCTCTCAAATACTGTTAATGTAATTGCCATTTATTCATGATCTCATTACACAGTGGTTAACAGAGACTTGGGAAATACATACACTGTGTGTAAATTGGCTTTAATAAAAGCAATTAGACAGCTGAATGAATATTATTCATTACCACCTATGAGTACAGGGACATCTGGTGGACAATATTGTTATTTGCTATTTTACTATATTAGACATTTTCCTCCAAAACTCCACAAAGTACAAATTCGATCTATTCAATGGCCTACACTTAAGAAATACTGCATATTTTTATATTACAAGTGACCTTTGACATGTACACCTTATAATAAACTAATCTTAGATGAATATCTACTTCAGCTGAGGTAACTTTTTTATTGTCTTTGAGTTGAGCAGACATTAATTTAGTTTCTTTTCGTCACCACTCATGTGGTAAACATGAACCTTTTCAAAGTGAAAATATATTTTTTTCTTTAACACTTTACAAAAATAGCAAAACTTAATCTTGGACTTCAAAGTATATTTTGGTCCCAAGTTTAAACGGGATTTTCAGAAATCACTTATCATTTAATTCCAGGTCTGTAATTACATGGGTGTACATGCTTCACAATAATGCCCACAGCACCTGGAATCCAGAAATCCATGGAGCATTGCAAAAGCAAGACAACCCTATACCAACAGCAGGAATATTCTCTAGTTGGTTTTTCATAGCTTAACACAAGCAAATAGGTTTAAAAATACAGTGAGCCACAGCAGTTATTTGCCATGAATAAAATAAATAATAATAATAAAAAGAAACCCAGACCAAAATGTCCGACTAACACCAGAGTTGAGAACACCTGCCGTACAGTCACAATATATGGTGAGAAGATGCACATTATAGTTCAAGAAAATGTCTGCGTATCCACAACATCGTCAGAGATCTGGTAATGGAAAGGCCCTGGGCAAAAACAAAGTGCGTACAGCAGAGGGGAAGACTATCAAGGGAACCAAAGAGAAGTGTGGGCTAAGAAATATGTAAAAATGGAAAGGAAAAAGAGATCAGTAAAATGGTTTGAGGCTACAAGACTAAAGGAAGGAGCAGAAGACAAAGGTGAAAGTGATTGAAAACCAAAGGCAAGCCAAGACCCTGGTAGTAGCCTGGGGTAAGAGGCAGTAGTGAAGCGATGCAAAAAGGAGTGTAGAACAGTAGAGCATGAGAAGAATGAGAAGGTGTGAGAAGAGACGACACCAGGTTGGGTGGGAGTGTTGATCTGCTTCAGCGTAGGAAGGCTCTCCAGAGGGATCCAGACAGGCTGGATCGATGGGCCGAGGCCAATAGTATGATATTCAACAAGGCCAAGTGTTAGGTCCTGCACTTTGGTCACAACAACCCCATGCAGCGTTACAGGCTTGGGGAAGAGGTGCTAGAAAGCTGCCCAGTGGAAAAGGAACTGGGGGTGTTGGTTGACAGTTGGCTGAATACAAGCCAGCAGTGTGCCCAGGTGGCCAAGAAAGCCTACAGCATCCTGCCTTGTATCAGAAATAGTGTGGCCAGCAGGACTAGGGAAGGGATTGTACTTCAGCACTGGTGAGGCCACATCTCAAGTACTGCATCCAGTTTTGGGTGCCTCACTACAGGAGGGACATGGAGGTGCTGGAGCATGTCCAGAGAAGGGCAAAGCAGCTGGTGAAGAGTCTAGAGGACAAGTCTTATGAGGAGTAGCTGAGAGAACTGGGGTTGTTTAGCCTGGAGAAAAGGAGGCTGAGGGGAGACCTTATCACTCTCTACCTTATCTACTCTACTACCTGAATGGAGGCTGTAGCGAGGTGGGAGTCAGTCACCTCTCCCAAGTAACAAGCGATAGGACAGGAGGAAACGGTCTCAAGCTGTGCCAGGGAAGGTTTAGATTGGACATTAGGAAAAATTTCTTTACCAAAAGGGTTGTCAAGCATTAGAACAGGCTGCCCAGGGAAGTGGTAGAGTCACCATCCCTGAAGGTATTTAAAAGGCTTGTGTAGACGTGGTGCTGGGGGATGTGGTTTAGTGGTGGACTTGGCAGTGCTAGGTTAATAGTTGGACTTGATGATGTTAAAGGTCCTTTCCAACCTAAATGATTCTATGATCCTATGATTCTAAAAAGGGATGAGCGCACAGGCAGAAATGTGCAGAAGACCAATGCAGCGTGCCAGGGAGAAAAGCAGAGCTTCACTTCCAGAAGCTATGTGGGGGCATGATCAAGGAAGGTGAATGTGCTATTTAAAGTATTTTTCCAAGTTTGACTTTATTATGAAAGCTTTTTGGGTAAGGTTAGATATTAGTCCCATCACAACCTGAAACTCAAATGCATGTTAAAAAAAAGACAAGACAAGGGTTGGGTGAAGAAAGGATTAAAGGATCTATAGGACTTGCACACAGCAGAGTCAGAGAGGGAGTAGATCAAAGAACAGAATCATCAGGGACTGCTTGAATGGATGGTGAGAAAAATGTCTTAAGTAGGCACTACAGACTAGGTATTTGGGGGGGCAAGAACTCCAGCAAACTTATTACATGAATGAAAGAGAAGGATAAAAACGGGTAGAGAATAGTGCGTGGTAAGCACTGAATGGTTTGTCAAAACAGAAAAGGATGAAAAAAAAGGATGTATGAAAACTGCAGCAATGTTCTTCTGAGTCAATGCTTTAGAATATGTTACATGCCTGATTAAATGGAGAGAAATACAAGTTTTATACTGGGCAACATAAAACGTATCAAGCAGTTAGGACTCTTATTCTCATAAGTTTCACATCAGTTCGCATCAGTAGTATTAGATTGTAAGTCACAGTAGAAAATATAATTCAGGAAAGAACGAACAATGCAGAAGTAATGTCGAGCAAGTTTGGCTGAAATAATTGTCTTGTTGATGTTATGATTTTAACTAAATGACTCCTGATTATACATGGAGAATTTTTAAAAGGCTTCCATGGATAATAAATGATCTTTCCAAACAGAGAATAATGGAGTGTGCTAGATTCCCTGCACTAAAGTTTTATTCATTCCTTTCTGTTTATGTAACCTGTCTGGTATTGCCTCTGAAAACCAAGTTCTGCCTCCCCACTTTACCAGATAAAGCACATGGACTGCATGTGGTCTTATCTCCCTGTACAGAAATACTTGTCTGCATTTTTACTTCATAGTGTTTCCTTCAACTTTTTTCACTAGGAAGGATGGAGAAACTCGCTGCTATCTAGGTTGTATGAGGAACTCAGTTTAACCTTATCAGGATAATGCGTTGAGACTTGTGCCAATACAGCGCCTCCTGATTTTGTACAGGCTGTTAGCAAAAGAACAGCTAAGAATAGTTTCTTTCTCCAGCTCCCATCCCCGGAATTTCTTCTCAAAACTGAGAGTCTTATACTGCTGAAAAATAATATATTGCTGATAATATCACTGAGAAGACCCGAAGAAGATTGATTTACTTCAGAATAAGCAAAGATCTGCAGTTAGAGGTTTATGTTGGCTATGGGAGATCTCAGCTCAAGTCCCTGATCTATATATGCTTCAGAAAAAAGAATTATTGTTTTGTCCTCCATATGTCACATGATTAATTGAATGACTAGACATCCAGACAAATCCTTTTCCACCAACACCACAGATTCCACTCAGTCCAAATAATTAAATAAAAATCGATCTGGAAAGGAGAGCAAAGTATTTCAGTGTCTAAAAGAGACTTAGCCTTCTGAACTCCCATATATCAAAGGCAAGACCAATCTCAAGTGCACTGAAAACACCCCGTGCACAATCCTGTCTCAGATCTATCCTAAAATTTAAACAAAGACACCAAATAACCTGACTCAGATGATTTAACTAATCTCCTCCTTGCGAGTCTTGGCTACTACCAGGATGTGGCAAAAGAGGCACTTGAACCTGAGTGTCCATTGCAGTTCTATGCCTTGAGCTTTAGGATCTTGGCCATTTTGTGATGCATGACTCTCATTTCCTCCTTGCCTCCCAACTCAAGTGTCTCAATAGTTCCATTTTATCCCGGTTAATTTTTTTTTTCCCCCTCAAAAATTTACCTCAAACCTCAAAATTCTTTAAAAAGAAACTTTGGTTTTGGGATACCTCTGCCTTGAGCTTTTGACTCAGAAAACTTAATTTCAGTGGTTCTTGATCAGCCTCCTGTACAGCTCAATTGCTACAAGGAATGGGCGAGCCATTCCGTAACTAATAAGCTGTTAGAGAGCTAGTTGGCAGCTGATGTGATATCAAACTGAAGGTATTTTTGTATTGCATCAGCCTCAAATAATTTTGAAAGAAGTCCACAATTAGAGACAAGGGAAAGAAAAAGAAAGCCAAAGATAGAGGCAGAGTCAGTCAGCCTCCAGGCAGAATAAGATTTAAGAAAGCAAAGATGTAGCTTATATGTTAAAGTAGACGAGCCAAGAAAATAAATTACTATGTATTGGAGCCAAAGATTATAGTCAATGCCTTTCTATTACAACTGAAGGAACTACGATAGTAAGTAACATGGCCAAGAGAGCAAAGATCAATAGCAGTAGAGCAATGGATGGAGAGGGTTATAACAACATTAAGACAACAAAGAAAAGCTAGCAGCCTTTGCCAAACTTATACAACTGTGTTTGGCAAAGGCTGGGATCATTGGGACTGGCAACACACAAGACATTAATGAGGCCACAGCGACTGAACAGTCCTTTCAAGCAGCAGATACATATTTCTGAAGTATTTAATTTCTTCAGTGATTGATCAAAAGAGATGACTATGCAGCATGCCAAAAGCACTGGGTTCTTCATCTAAAGTCTCTTACCTTTAATGAAAAGAATTTATAGGGCTGTGCTCATACCAGATGAGGACTGGTCAACTGGCAGCCCATGAGTCAAACAGGGCACGCAAGGAAATTTTGGCTAGTCCCTAGGAAAGCCTACAACTGTAAGCCAAGCCAGTTTTACAGTCCACTGAAAGATAATGGTAGAAAGCAAAAGTGAATTTGATGTGGGCCAAGAGAAAGCACTGCCAATGACTGAACACACCTGGCTGGCCAGCCAAACAAACTGGTAGCATTACAGGAGAAGAAAGAACAATTACATGAGAATGAGAGAAAGGGTTTGACTGTGGGTAGGACAGTTGGGAACACCTGAGTCTGGCCTAGAAATACATTCTCTGGCCTAGAAATACAGTCAGTGCTTGCTTGCCCTTGGATTTCTGTTTAATGGCACATGAACATGGAGACAAAGGGTAGACAAAGCTGCCCGTAAGCAGTGGTAGCTCAGAGTCAGGAGGATACCATAACTCAGTGCTGAGACTGATGCTCCTCATGTTCTGCAACACATTCCCGGGCACTGGGACTCCAAGGGACTTTTTGTTTTGAGATGGCCAGCTCTGTGTATTCATGCAAGGACTTGGCTAGCAAGCCTTGACAGATGTGAGCTAACTCTGTGCCCGGTACATCTACATCATGATCTTACCGCGTTTTATTGTTTCGTTACACTATCAGGTGTTTTGTTTTTCATTATCCACAACATCCCTTAGTCCCTCATTTAGAATAAAGGAGAATTAATTATAAAAACATCCCACTCTTGGACAGAAATAAATATGGTCCCTGAAAATAAGCTGCCTATCTCTACTTTGTCTTAGCATATTTACCACCACCACAAAGGTGTGCTCTTCATACTGAATAATATTATTGTCAGACTGAATCTTTCACATTTTTAGAACCCATGTTGCAAATCTAGCTATTTGTTAAAAAATTTTAATGCATTTTATTGAAAGAACTGATCATTTTGACATAGACATGGACCTCTTTGGCAAAGTAAACTTGGAGCTTAGGTCTCACATTAATTTCGGCATGTATTTCATGCCCTCATTTTATAAGACAGTGCTTGAAAAATGTTTATTTTTGCCATCTCCTTAATGAGATTAGATTCCAATGAGGAAACTACTAAAGGTGATAAAATGAGAGTTTAAATTAGTGTGTTTAAATAGAAGAAAAGTGAAAAGAAAAATAGAAAAAGGTATTTTCTGCAGTGTTGCTTTGTCTCTACTAGCAAGAAGGACTGTACGTAGAATGAACTGCCTAACGCAGGTCCTCTAAATTTCTGCATTTGAAAGAAGAAACAAGCTCACTTGCCATTACTGTACGAATAGCCATTTTACTTTTGTTACTGTACCATGCAGCAGTTTGAAGCATTTGGAATTGTTCAGACAAGAAAATACTTAACTCTATAAACACAATAGTATTCCATCATATTTTCTGAGCAAGTTAAAGCAGAACAAAAATAATTTTCATTGACCAAAGAAAGATAGTAATTAAAATAGAAAAAAATATGACTTAAGTAGCACTGTTCTGCAAGTATTTTGAATGTATCGGGCCCTCAGCCTTCTTAAATTAATTAATGCTTTAATGAAAGTTGTCTGTTATCTGACTAACAAATTTAGTTTTTCTAATATCCAGCTACCCTGGCTTTCAATTAAGACTCGAAGAGCCAAGAACTGATGAGAAGGGACATCATAAATGATTTATGGATGTCCTACTTTTGTGTATGGTTCATCTATTATTCTACTTAATGCATCCATATGGTTTTCTAATTCATTCATTACTGAAAGCCTCACATTACAGTTATTTCATTAAAGGTTATATCAATTTTCAGGCATATTCTTAGGAAGCACATTTAAAAATTAAAGCTACAATCAAATTTTTGATTTAATGTATGGATTTCAAATTATCAGTCTATTTAATTATTGTCCTATTACCTATTTCTAGAGGTGTCAGTTGTTGGTGTTTTTTTTTTTTTTTTTACAATTTTCCTGATCAACATTCAGTAGCTTTCTTGCTACTTCACGATCAAAGTGGTATTTTAAATTTGCAGTTAATGTTTCTTTATTCTCCCAACTCCAGTCAATAGTCTCCTGTTCCAACCACAAAAGTATGTATCCAGAACATCAGAGAGGTGTTCCTACTGCTAATAATCACCTTCCTTCCTCCCACCCCAGCCATCCTTTAACAGAGTATTTCTACCAGGGTCAGTCTAGAGACCTTTAAGACTAAGTTTCTGTCATGGTAGGCAATGGACAAAGTGTAACTAGTGTAGCTATAGTTTAAACAAAAAAAAAGTGGAAGAAAAAGAGTAAGCATTTTTAATTTTCAGGTTAATTTCTATTGCCTGTATACGCTTTTACTGTGGCTAATTAGGCAAAGCCTCAGCATCCTGTAGCACCATTACAGAGAAAACCTATGACAGAGGTTTTGGGGAAAATGTCTGCTTCATGCTTATCTTTCATTATCACTTTAAGACAAGGAACAGAATTTCTATAGTGTTTTAGCTTGATTTTCCTAAAGAACGCAAAGACTCTGAGATTCCAGTATTTAAGGTCATTCTTCCACTAACCCAAAACATTTGTGTTTTAATGACCTGTTAGCTCAGAAGACTGCACTACTATAGAACTACATGGTACAGTACCTGAAATTAAACTGTTATAACATGAAATAATTTTTATTACATGAAATTGCAATATATCTATTTGTAAAGGTTAGTCTCCAGAGCTGTGTTCTCAATGAGACAATACATTATGTGTTGCACGAAGAAAGCGTATCAGCAACAATTTGGCTAAACAGTGCAGAAAGATATAAGCGTTGCCAGAACACCACAGGACTGTAACAGAAGCGATGCTTATTTCTATCAGTGTGTTTTCAAAAAGAAAACAAGATTACTAGTACAATTAGTACCAGCAAAAATACCTCTTATTCTAAAAACACCAACAGGGAAACGGGAAAAAAATGAAATTAAATTTAAACAATGACATTGTGTAAATCAAGTAAAATTTACTTTAGCATATTGTAAATGTAAAAATCTTGATTTATAGTGTCATTGATTTCCCTGCTACAGTTTATTACACAATGACCATTCCCAAGGAGAATGCGTGTCCTCAGCCAAATCTGTACAAAGCAGACATTCCATTATTATTCTCCAACAGCTAATAAAGGCTGAAATGTAAATCTGTTTCAATTCATGTTTGAATAAACATAGATAGAACATATGCTGTCAACCACTCTTCCACACTATTCAACGCTAGTATATTAGCAGCCTTGATGTATACCCACAATACTTTTCATGATGCTTCTACCATATCCTCGATTCAAAGCGCTGTGTCCCCTAAAAGTATTTTCCACCAGTTTATTGTGGTGCAGAGCCAAATAAGAATTAGCTCCATTACAAATTGTCAGTCATGACTGACCTTCAAAGGAAGGACAGCAAAACATTACTTAAATGCTTTTAGCAACAGCAACAAAGACAGACGAAGACTTTGTACCTCTCCGCTTACCTCCCTGAGTTATTCCCCTTTCCATAAACCATTTCGATACTAAGGTGACTGAAAAAACATCATTCAGTTGACAGCTATGCGATCACTTTCAGTCTCCAATATCCTCCTAGCCTATGCATTTCATTTCAGAATTCAATATTTATTTTTTTGCAAGAGAGATGCCAAAGTGCAGTAATACTTGATCTATGAAGCATTTTTAAATGTGTGTTCAGAAGACGATCTTCTGCTCCCTAATAACGTTTCTCTGATTCAAAATGTCACAGTTTTAAAAATATCACATATTAATGCAGCGATGATATCTATAGAAAAAATATTTTTTCTTTTTCCAAAGGAACTTTTATAAGGCGTAATATTTAAGGTGTTACATAGAAGAACACATTAGGAACCACCTATTGGGGAACTTTATAGAAGCTGTCATTTTTCCTAACAATGATGTCAGAAGCGAAGAATCAAAAGGATTATTCCAGAGGCTGAATTGCCAGATCCAACAAAACATTGACTGATAAGGAAACACATGCTGTCTTGCTGTCTTTTCATCTGACTACCCTTTATCTGCCTTTTAAATGTTACTGTAGGGGACTTCGGTTTTCACAAAGATAGCTCTCTGAGGGCACTAAAAGAATTTTTTTAAAAAAGAAAAAGTGCTTCTTCAGTCTTTATTCCTGAACATCATCAACAAAATGCATAGATTTATTGTGGGAAGTACTCACTGGTTTGCTTATTGGTGGGTCTCATGACTCCAATAAGGCCATTTTGTTAATTTATGATTTTGGACATCAAGCATGTGTGATTCCAGTGATGGCACCTGGAACACTGTGTGTCAGGAAACTTTTCCCTTTCCTTAGTCAAATTTAGGCGGTAACAGGTTTCAGCTCACTTGTAAAAGGAAAGCAGAATATTGATAACGGTATAGCAACCTCTTGAACTCCTGCTGAAACACAAGCCTGTCTGTACTGTTCAGGGTAACGGAATCCGTGCAGTTCCAGCCCATAAAGAGTGCAAGGCTACCTCCAAAGCCAAAATGCTAAAACACCCAAAGTGCAGTTTTGGCATTGTCATAAATAAGCCAAACAAAGAGCAGGGATGGAAAATACACTGCTGTCTAAAATCTCTGGGTCTTTTCTTCTGGAATTTAGTACTGCATGGCACAGAAGTACAGAAGAATTTCAATCAAAGGAATAAATGCTGCCATGTAAGTAATAAGGCAGCAGGGGGGCTTGTTTTTTTGTGGTTTTTTTTTTTTTTTTTCTTTCTCTATTTTGGAGACCAGATTGAAACACATAGAAGAAATGTGTACTGGATCAGCCCAAGATCAATACTTCTCCAAATTTTCAGTTAGCTGAAACAATGCATTTTGGGTCAAACAAATCATTTCATCTGTGAATATGAGGTAAGTGATACCCTGTACCCCTTAGCTCAGTGACTAGATCATGTGAAATGAGAAAGACTCAGGTTCAGTTTTCTCCTCTACCGCCTTCACAGCAAGACTTTGAGCCAGGTCTCCCTCATTTGAGTGTACAGACTTTCTCTCACATTTGAGTTCTCCTGCACCTCCAAGATATCTTGAAAATGCTTAAGCAAAAGTGAAGATCTTTGATTTAGCTGCAACTGTGGCTGAATTCAATCCAATTTCATCAAAAATCTCTGTTTTGACAGAAAAAATATAAATTATCAGTTAATAAAGATCTTCCTGGAGGACAAAAGCCAGCAGTTTGAAGAATGGAAAAACATAGGCAGATTCCTTTCTGCTACACACAAGTATCTACTTTACAGCTGGGACTGATAGGTTAGAGGAACATATAGCTGAAAGAAGTATGGAAGAGCTGACACCTTCTTACAGATGAACTGCACAATGCTAACTGTTTAGCCTTTAGTTTAAAAACACGTAACATGCCTGCTCCTGATATGCAGTTTTCGTTTAAGCTGTGCAGCTTATGAAGAAAACTAAATGACTTCAAGAAACATCTTCCCTTCACTAGAAAATGCAGGAAAACAAAAACTCTGAGGATCTGTGCAATTTGTGAAAGATATGACCAGCTTTTGTGCAACTTTAGCATCCCACTGAATGTGACAGAAAATAACCCCCAAACTGCCAGCAGTAAACTAATCCATTAAAGCACTGGGTTGCTGAATAGCCCACTAACATTCTTTTAACATTTTGCAAGTCAGATGACAAAGAAGTGCCTTAAGGAGGTTTTAGTGCATGTTACAACCTAATGCAGTCTTTCCTGTTTTCCACAAAGACTGACAGCAAACACAATACCATGATAATGGTTCAGCATGCAATTATCCCTGCTGAAGTGCACAGAAGGAAGCAGAAAGCAAATGAGGCCAACTAACGCGGATTCTCCAGATTTCTTTGTGCAAACAAAATACAGAATGACAGAGCTGCAGGCTACTAGGTCTATTTGCAAGGCTTGCTGCAGATATGTTATGCCTAGTATAATTACTTGAGAAAGGACTAAGATAATGGTGAGCATCAATCTCTAATTAGAAGGTGAACTTGGGTCTAGAAACAAAATATGGTGAATACCTTGTGGTCAGTGTCATGATGTAAAGTGTAACGGCTCGCAACAGTGATTATAACAATCACTCTAAGGATACTGACTGATGTTGCGCACTGTTGTAATGTGTGACTAACATTTAGAGTTTGTTAGCAATTCAGCACTGTATTATAATGTGGTCTTAAAACTTCACTGTCTATTAGCACGGCACTTGTCCTCTGTTGTTTCAAGCAGCAGACAAACACATGACCTGGAAATGGAGAGGGACACAGCTGATACCTGACCGGATTTTGAGATCTTACTCCTCCTTTGACAAGTCACTGCAGAGACATGATTTTCTTCTTATGCCTCCTCTGCCTGGCCCAGTGCCAATCCCTCTCTTAGGCTGGCAATAACAGATGTTAAGTGACAAAAAGTGACATCTGACTTTTTGCTACGTTTCATAGGCAGTTAGCTTGGCTGTTTGCCCCAGCACTGGCTGACCTCCCACTTCATGGACTACTTGTTCTCCTCACTCATAACAAACTGTTTTGCCTTGTTCTCACCCCGTTTTGTAGCTTAATATACTTTCAAAAGTATTTTGACCACCTCTTCACAAGGCCTACAGAGGGAGTGAGCTTGGGGTACTTTTACTGAACAAGAACAGTAGGATACAGAGAGCCCTTTGAGTCACAGCACCAAGCTGTGTCTTTCTGCATACCAGAAGGTAAATGGCCTTTGGAGTCAGAGTCTGACAGACTCAAGGCTGAGACCCCAGGGGGACGCAGTATTCAAAAAGCAGCTCCTTACTCACTTCCATTAGTACAATGTAGTATAACTACATCTAGCTATAGATAGAACTTCATATACATACATCTACATCTATCCCAGTGAAAATTAGGACATTACTGTATAGGGTGTAGTAGGACGATAAAATTACCATTTTGGATAACTTCCAAACTAACTGTAGTATAATGTATCATGAAACACATGATGGAAAGCAGACGGTGCATGAGAAACTTCAAACCACTTGCTTCAGATACCCTGCCTGTTCTGTCGTAAGAACATCCCCAGCCTTATCCACTCCTCTCCCCTCCTCTCCCTCCCAAATGAAGAATTACTTTTGGTCTGTGGTCTCCTAAAGACAGTCCTAAATTTCTGGTCTAATGGATCACTCTCAGCTATCATAGTTTCTCACAGACTTCTATGCATTTTTATCAGACTGAGACATTTAAATATAACTTTACAGATTGTTCACCATGGCCTTACTGGGCCAGTTAACTGCGTGGATGCTGTGGCAGCAGAAGCTGACACAGTATTTGAATGACAGAAGAGTTCCTAACAAGGAGAACTGAAATAAGGAGGAGACTTTATGTTATATCAAGGCAAGGTATTCAACATCAGGGAAAAGAGTAGTAAGAGATTATGGAAAAACAGTCAGTCAGTGGAGTGGACATCTAGGGAAAGCTGGATTAGGTTGTTAGTGAAGAAACATTATCAGAGCATCTGCTCTTTTGGGGATTCTCAGAAGGCCATTTAGTTTCTGGTATGCAGAAAGATCACACAAAACTTGGTGCTGTGACTCAGAGGGCTCTCAGTATCCTACTCATCTCATTCAGTAAAACTCTAGGACTTAGCCTTGAAAAAGAGGGTATCTTATATTACCAAAATACCAATGAGAAGAAACATGTATTTTCCACTTAAAGAAAAGTAAAAAACAAATTCCACAGACATTGTTCCATTTTTATGAAGAGAAAAGAAAGCTATATTAAATGTCTTCAAGAAAATGTACCTACAGGGCAAATATTTTTTGGACTGAAAACGATTGGAAGGATTGAATGCTGCCACTTTTTTATCAGGCTCTCCTCATCCAGTTCTTCTTATGACACTCCGAAGCCAGTCAGTAGAGGCAATTTCGGTGTTCAGAAGAAAGTATATTTTGTAGTCTGGTTCCCTTTGTTTGGCTGATCTTTAAAAGGAAGAAGCAAGTCTTGCATCAAAAGTAAGTCTTGAGTGGATACACAAAGGAGGGGAGAGTAGGACATCCTGTGTGTTACTAGAGGAACTTAGAGAGGACATTCCATGTGGAAGCCATGACTTCACAGAAAGTACAAAGAATCAGAAGACTAGAAATTTCCAGCAGAAGAAAAAAGTGGTGGTAATAATGAAATAAAATATAGGAAAAAATAAGGGAGATGAGTTCTGGGTCTTGACACTGGTGATTAAGCCTGCTGCATCAGGAAATGGGGAGCTGATGAAGGAATAAACTTATATGTGTAAGGCCGTGTCAGCAAGCAAGCAAGAGATGCATCTGCTCTGAGTATGTAGTATGAGCAAAGTTAGACAAGAGGATATAGCAGTACTGGTGGGATGAATTTGACATAAGTGTAAAAGCAGTTCTGCTGTGGTTTCACAGCCTCATAGTTTTCAGCTATCCCAAAGCCACCCAGAAGCAGCCCTCCTACTTGCACTGTGCCTAGATTTGGAAAGGATTTCCACATTATTTCAACAGAAAATGTGTTGTTGAAGTTGGGAGCAGCTCCACATTAAGATGGCACTAAATGTACTTGTCTGTGTGCGTGTACGAATATATATAAATATGTAAGTAGTCAGCGTGCAGTTGGTGCTTAAGCACCCACTATCATCAGTAGAAATCTTGTCACTACAGCCATTTGGACTTAGGGAGATGCTCACCCTGAAGCAGACATCGAGGCTATGTTCTACTGGTAGATTAAATGCATCTGGCACTGTTCTCTGGCAGTGAGAAAACTGATGTTAAAATGGCCCATTTCAGTACTAAGCTCAAACCCAGGATTACCAGATCCAGTCAGACTATTGGATATGGTCCCTGACCTATATTAACTCTCTAATCATCCAGAAATTGTTTAGAAAAGTGCTAGATAGCTTAATAGACTACCAATAGGCTCGATTTCCACTGCCTATACTGAAGCTTGAATACCTAGTTCACATGTGGATATCTACTTATAGATACACACATTCATGTGCTTTACTCTTCCACTGAATCCTCTCTCAAAGCATCAGCACCTGAAGCTCTACCTTGTGCTCTTCAGTGTGCTTGAAGGTAGATGGTTCAAACACTGGTGACAAAATAGATGTAATGGTATGGCGGAGAGCAGCTCTTTGTGGCTGTCTGTGAATCTTATGTCCTATTGACATTAGCTGACAGAAATTCTAATTAAATCAACTCAGTTCAGTAACACTCATGTAAACCAAACAAAACCGAAGAGATGGGCTGAATTTTCGGGTAGTCTACAGTGCTGTGACCTTTCTAAGCAAGAGAAATAGAGACAGATTTTCACATTTATATAAGAAGGTGTATAGTAGTAGCGAGATGTGAAAGGGTGAATCTTGATATATTGAGCAAGTTTATTACCTTCACATTTCTGAAACACTTCACAGGATACAAGAGAAAAAAGCATCTGAGGAGCTTGGTCTAATCGTAGTACAACACACTTGTGTGCCTGAGAGAGACTTTGGATGGACCAAACTATATCAAGTTACAAAGGATGAAGCTTTAGCACCCCCATGAAGCGACACTTTAGACCTAGTCTGAGCTGTAACCTTTACAAGTCCTTCTGCTTTACACTCAAGTTCAGCCCTAACTATATATATGTAGGTATGTATGTTTGTTTTTTTTTAACAAGTGTGTTAGACAGCAACATTTTTAATCATAAGTGGTTATCTACAGACCATTTGTGCTGCCTTGACCTTGGTGGTGCTCACATTCAGTATTGAAAAGACTTGGAATAAACACAAATAAACATTTGGAGAACTTAATCATTTCACTACTAACTCTCTAATATGTTTGATGAGTGTACAGTTTCTGAGATCCAAAATAAACCCATACAAATAGAAAACTCTCAAGTATTACAAAAAAATTATGTAATTCCATATGTTAATGAACCATTTTCAGATGAGTTGGTCTCATGTCATTTAGAGAGATAGCTAAACAGAGCATATGGTTAGGCACTAAGGCATTTATAGAACAGTCAAAATGCTTCTAAGAGCTCTGGATTGTCCTCACTTCCCTCAACAAACAATGTGCACCGAACACACACACACACACACACACAAAAAGACAGGAACTTAATACTGGGTAACATGACAGAAAGCCTTCAGTTACATAAAACTCACTCCCAGAAAATAAATCTCTCCTTTTCCCACCTTAGGCAAACAAGCACTACAATTTCCCCAGGTTCAGTAACATTACTTCTTAACATGCGTTCTTTATTGATAGTCACAAAACATCACTTTTTGACACAATACCTGCAGAATTCTTGGCTTTATAGCACTCTGCTGTGCTCTGGCAACATTTTGCTTGTCAGATGGTCTTGTTCTCTGCACAAAATGTAACCTTGTAATAGTTCTACATTAGGCATCCATTCACCCTACCTTTCTACCTCGATCATGAAGAAAATGGACTTCAAGTGACTGAAATTAGATTGAATTCAGTTTCCTCCCCTCTGCAGAGCCACAAGAGTGTTGATTTATTTAAAAAAATAACCCCCGTTGCTGGCTTTCATACTAAATCACAATGTGCACTAGTCACGTAACTGGATTACAGGAAGCATTAACACTAGCAATTGCCCTTTCAAGTTGAGCAACCAACAACATTGCTAAAGGCTGGAACAAAAAGGGTCAGCCAGGGCAAAACAACAAATGTTGCTGCTTGCCCTATATGATAAAATCTGTAAAGCAGCAACAAGCAGTAAGTGCTAGTTCGAAACATAGAAGGAACTATATACATGCATTCAAAACAAATTGGCAAGGATGTTAACATTACAATCTATTTAAGGTGAAATTCAAGAGGGGGAAACAAAACGCTGAAGTGCAGAGACCTGGAAGGAGCAGGGCTGTGCTTGGATTACGGCAACCACCCCGCTGTGGGACAGCTGCCCTTTGGAGGAAGACACCTTCAAAATTTCTTATTGTGGCATTAGTCGAGTGAGATGTCCAACTCTCAGCACTTCGGCTTTAAAACATGTGCTTTCCCAGATGCTTTTTTCTGAAAGGATGACATTAAAAACAAATGAGAAATACTGTCCTTCAACAAATCCAGAGATAGCTGAAGATCCCAAGCAACAAACAGCTTTCATGTCATGATTAGCTCACGCTGTTATGCTCCCCCTTAAAGCACATATGGTTCTCAGCCAGAACAGAAGGCTTCAGAGCAACAGCTCCATCCTAGAAATGCAGTAGCAAAGCTTCAGGCCGAGGTCACTTAATGAGAACTTAATGTAGATTTAATAGATCTTTTTTTATGTGACTGCCAATTGAAAATCTGCCTCGTTGAGCTTTTAATGCAGGCACAGAGCCAGTCAGCTAAAATCAGAGTAGCCCCAGAATATTTTGTAGGATTCTTCCATTGCAGGTTGAGAACTGCGGGTCTCCAAAAGTTTGCAAAGCTCTACTAAAATAACAGGCCACAGGTAATGGCATCACCTAATGAAAAAATGAGGGGCCATGAATATTCTCAGTTCCTTGCACTAACGGAAAGGTTTTACCTTCACAGGAGGTGAAATAATTCTTGCTATGGAAAAAAGAGAGAAGCTACCTTTACTATGGAATTGGCCCTGCTGGCTTAGGCTGGCTTGGGGCATAGATGCATCCAGCTTGCTTGGCATCTCCGCCTCCTGATCAGTATTATTCAGTACTGGGACTCTGCATACAGTTGGCATGTCCCCATTGAAGCATGGCTGTCCATACCTTATTTTGCTCTGATACAAACACTTGGCATACAACCAAATCTAGTCCACTGACTATGCTAGCCATCTAACCTCAGATTAGGAGGTCTTGTTCATGTGGAATGTAGTAAGTTCAGAGCACAGCTTTTTGGAGCCTAGTTCTCTGACAGTATTTTTTAACTGTTAAAACTTTAATGTTAGACTAATAAAATTACTACCTTTTTTTCCTGCGTCGCTAGCTTTTATTGCATTTGGTGCATTCTTGAGGGCAGATCTCTAGAGGTACCAACAGTACAAGGAACTCGTACACGATTCTGAAACAGTTTGTGTGCTAACATGCCCTAGTGTTGTACGCTCTATCTTCTTTCCTTGTTTGTAAAGGCCATTCTCTTTTAATCTAGCATCTTCTGTATAATTTACAGAATTAGGCAAATAGCTGCTGATTGTAATTAGTCATATTGTTTCAGTTTAATCTTTATTAGTTCACTCTAATGAGCACGTGAGCCATTATGAATGGTTGTTCTTCCTTCCAGGAAGCAGAAGGACGAGTTCCATGCTTTTCTTCACAATCAAGCAGGGCTACCTACACACCAGGGTGAGGCAGAGCAGCGTCTGTGCAGAGCACACGCAGACCCTGCTGTGCACTCCACACAGGACAGCTCTACTGGCAGTATGCTGCTCCACTGGCACGAAGGGTGAGGATGCAGCAGGGTGGCACCAGTATACGATTCCACTGACATGCCCTCCGCTGCCTGAGGGAGCGCTGACATCACTTTTCTGAGAATTCAATAGATCATACACATAGTTAACTGAAAGAGGAGGGTCCCAGACCACACCTCCCAGAAGGAGCACATATGGCTTACACCAAGAAAAACGTAGTTCTTATTCTCTGCAAGCAGCAGGCTTGTTTTCAAACAGCTACGTAAGCATAGCGGTGGATTCATTGGAGCAACAGAAGTAAATGAATCCTTTGCGTCAGCCTTTTAAAATCTTCCTGCCTCCGTTGAACTGTTCCCTAAAGTACATTTTCTTGTGCCCTATGCAGAACAAGCTTAAAATCCATCCAGCAAAAGCAGTGCAAATATCAATCAAGACAAGAGGATTAAAGGCATTTGAGGCAAGTTCTTTACCTACGGAGAGGCTATATTCTGCACTGGTTCATCAGATTGCTTGTTGATCATGGTGAGGCTATAGGAATACAAGTTCTACTAAAGTGAAGAGTTTCAAGATGTGTGGTTGTTATTTAGATTTAGCTGATCAGCAAGGCAGTGGAATATGAACTTTGGATACCCTAAATTACAGTCTATGTCTATATTTATTTACAGGCCTATTTATTCACAAAACAACTCCAGGACTCAGAAAAAAAAAAGCACTTACCACAACAATCACATTCGTTGCAGGAACAGGAAGATTTTCCACTTCCAAATCTTGACCAGTCATAGCTAACAGATTGAGGGATGGGTCGTAGGCAGGTCTGGGAAAGGTTGATTTAACAATTATTGCAGGGTGCAGCTTGCTTATTTTCGTGTGGGAAGAAGAATGGAAATTTTGTTTGGAATTCTTATAACTGTCTGTATCCAGACTTTTCTCCACACTCTGCACATGGTGATAAATAAACACAGGTTTCCCACTCTTTCGCTGATGAATTGCCAAAAAGTGGTCATTGTCTCCAGAAAAGCAGCCTGCAGAAAGAGAAGAATAAGTTTAGAATGTCTCTCTTGGATATTTTGTAGACAGTGCTGGAAATCTGATGAGATTTTTGGGTTCGGCAAGATTTGGAAAGAATATTTGTGGAATACAAGAATTGCCTTTAAATCCCACAATGCAATTTCTATAGCAATAGCTTAACAACACCAGAGAGAGTCTACTAAGTATGAGAAGTGTATCACATTCTTAAACTCATTTTTACAGTGCTTTTTAAAACGCTATTTATACTTCCAGCCAGGATTACATTTCAAAAATGATGTGCAAGAGCAGAGCACATGCTGAGCCAAGTCCAACTTTTGTATCGGTATCAACTCCAATTGGAAAACATATGCAGTCCACTTTCTGATTTATTTAATCAACCAGTAATACCAAAGATGAGAATTGCTTTGATCATCTTTTATACATGGGGACTTGAGGAGAAAAGGCCAAGAACCAGATCCAAAAATCAGACTTTAACATGTAAGAACGAGAAGAAAGGTAAAGCTCAGATGCCTGAGTCCATAATCATATTTCTGCATCCGCTGTTCAGCTGCCATTAACTGCTTAGATCAGCAGGCCTTACAGTCCCTTGTGCCAACTCCTGTTATGACCCAGCCTACAGCCAAGCATTGCCTGCCCAGCCAATGGAGCACCTGGCTCTCTGTACAGGGGACACAGGTGTGTGGATTTAGCCATACATTACGTACCTTGGTGTTGAGCACAAGAACCCTTTTAATTACATGTTTTTAATAAACTGTGTATTAGTAAAAAAGAAACTTTCTTTTGATGGTCAAAATACTTCCTAATGATGCCTTTATAAAAGCAATCAGAACTAAAGTTTTATTTGATTTTTTTTTTAATGGATGAAACCCAGTGAATCTTCAGTCCCTTTGTGAAGAACAGAACAGCTACAACACCCCGTTTCAGCTCCCAGTCTGGAAGTCATCTGCTATCCCTCTGAGCAGAAGAATAGGCAAGGATCAGCTCCTTTACAGAAAAAGTAACTGAAGCTGCATTAGTCACCTCCTGGAAGAGCACTCTAAGAAACCCACTGCGGTACAAAAGGGACTTCGTGTTCTAAGACAAGTGAACCCTGAGAGCTCGCTCTGATCAGCCTGGAATTTCTTCTTCAGAAGCTGTTGGAGTTAATGGCAATGTTGCATTTGTGCACTGAGCTGTATTTAAAAAAAAATAATAAAAAAATCAATGTTATTTTAATTCTCATAATGAGCTGTGAAGAGCAGCTCAGAACCAACAACATGTTTCAATTCAGGTTGAACAAGAAACAATTTTGTTCTATTCAGACTGATTTTTGCCTCTGATTTTTTTTTTTTTTTGCTTCTGTAAGCAAATCAAAATAATCAGTCATTTGCACAGCTCTACCCAGTGCCCTTAGGAGATCTCAGTGTAGGTAATTACATTCTGTTGACCTAATTTCGTCATGAAATTTTGGTTAGGAAAATCAAGAACAATACCTTATCTGTGCTATAGTATTGCTATGCATCATTGGGAAATGCATTTGCTGCCAAAAGCGGGTCCATGTCAGTAGGCAGTGAAGCAATTCATAACATACATGAGCAGAAAATCAATAGGAAGAAGACAGAACAGAGAATCATGCATTTTGCAGTACGCTTAGAGATCCCCCTAGTATAAAGTACGATGCTAAACCTAAAGTTATTCTTTTAAATGGTAAAAACAAACACTAACAATTTCCAAGATGACCACTGAGGTCACATGGGTACAGTTGTCAGGTTTTGATTGGGAAGATGACAGCAGGAGAAAAAAAAAAAGGAGAAACTGCAGAGTATAGTCTTAAAGATAGCTGAATTTCAAAGCTTTTTAAGCTTGCTGGGATCTCATTAAGCTTTGCGGGGGTTGGCTTCATTGATAAAATCCTGAGGGCTGGTCTTACCTAGCAATTGAGAGAGTTGTGTGAATGGCAAAATAAAAACAAGGAAACATCAGGACTTTTCATAGTCACCTACTTCTCATAGTCACCTCTTTGTTGACTTTATTTTCATGTCTCCTTCACAGACAACCAGTGTTCCAAAACTGATCATAGATAATATACAGGAATGTAACTAGAGACATATTTGGTGTCTGTGGTTCCTCTCGCTTCCTTCATTCCTACTTCTTTGTTTCTGAGGGAATCAAACCCACTGTTCTTCTCCTGGAATCCTTTCTGTTGCATTTCCTACCCACTTTAATATTCCAAACTCCCTTTTTATTTCATTTATTTTTACTGAAAGAAGTGGAAAAAAAATATTATAAGTATTATCCCAAATTCTTCACTGAATAATATTAAGGTAAATCCCAAGTATTACTTCAGAGTTAATCCTGACAGAATCCAGAGTAACACAGAAAAACCTGAACAGTTGTCTTAGTTTTGATAAAACAATAGTTAAAGGAGCTCCCCGAAAAGCTTGCCTGCTGATGAATCTCAGTACTTTTTAACAGCAGTATCACCATTTCCCACTAAATCCCAGCAGGCTCGCTTCCATTAGAATGCTAAAAATCACATCATCTGTAACACAGGTCCCTGCAGTAGATTCAATACATGGTCCATTGCAGCAGATTTTCAAGATGGACAACAAAATTTACTTTGGTAATGGCCCACCCTGTAGAAATGAGAAATTAACAAGTCTAATTACACCACATACTCTTTGCACTCACACAAATCTATTTTTACCTGGTGACAGCACAGAAGTTCGAGTACATTCCAAGAAAATTACTAGGCTGAACTTGGTTTTCTCAGAAGTTCACATAGTCCCAGTAGCTTAAGTAGGTTACACGCATTTACAGTGCCCCATATGAAAAACTTTATTGATCTTAGTAGACTGTGCCTAAGGCCCTAACCAAGATCCCAGACTGCTACGGATGCCTTAGGTAACCCTAACAAGTAGGCCACCCTTGATACTACAGGGGAACCTAAAGATTCCTCTCAATCTGATGAAGGGGGGAAATATTCCTTCTTCGCCCGCCCAAGCATCCGCGCTGAACACAACCAGTATGCACCAATGAGACACTCGGATAAGTAAGTCATTAGAAACACCGGTACTTCTGCTACACATCACCTTTAAATATTGCCAGTCCCAAACCTTTAAGAGAGAGAAGAGTGGGACTCTCGTATCAAGTTCTGTACCTATACAGAAAGAGCAAACGCTCCTTTGTGGCCCCCAGGGAAACCATCAGAAGCTATGAAGAACTGAAGTACCACAGTATGATAGCAAAAAGGGATTTTGGTGTCTTTTAAGCTTCAGATATCCCAACATACATGACAATTCAGAAAACGGGGCTTAGGACAAGGCTCAAAAAATAGAATTCCTAGAGGTATCTCTTCCATAAGGCTAGCAAACTTGATCCTAAAGTGAATTTTGATATTCTGCTCACATTACCCCGTTTGAACTCTACTTCAGAATGTAGAGTTATTCATGACTGACTTCTAATATTCACCCAGTGCTGATATCACCCTTTAATTAAGATAATTTTATTCCATCTCCTAAAATTCCCTCCTCTCAAGTGTATTTACAAAGAATTATAGTTTATTCTGCTTTGGCATTGAGGAGAACAGACAAGATGTTCAGAATGTGATTCCATGCTATTTCTTCTAATAAAAAAGATGCTGAATCTTCACCTATTTCTCAGCTAAGAATAGCTACTTTTATGTCAATGGAAAATTTTATTTCCTTATTTGTTCCAAAATGAACAATAATCAGTGGCTTCTTTCAGACCCACATCAGAACTTCTCAGCAGCAGGTTTATATCTACCTTTGCTCCTGGAAGGCAACCTGCCCCTTCCTTCATCTAGATCATCTCATGCAATAACCATTCCTATTCCCTTTAGTTACGTACGCTGCACTGTGGGTTGATACTTATATGACTTGTTGATTCTTTTTTCCAGTTATTATGTCTGCACAATGTCATGATTGGTCACCGCTCTTTTCTTAGGATCTGGCTCCTGATGAATATTGCGACTTCTTCCTCTGTTCTTTCCTACTGATTGACTTTTTCTTCTTCCTTGCAACTCCTCACATGCTGCTGCTGCTTTTCTCTAGATTTTCTTTTAACAAGAAAGCCTGTTTTGATCTTGCTTCCATGTTCCTCCATTGTAACCCCCACTCTTTAATTTAGGTTCTCCTGTACAACAGTATTCTCCATCCTCAAAATCTCAGATTATCTTTAGTTGCATTCCCAATCCCTGGAGCTTTGCTTCTAGAACGTTTACCAGCTGAAACACTTCATCTATTAATAAAGTGCAACAAGAAGCTCCAGAGTGATGTAGAATGCATACTTTCTACATCTTGAACATCTTCACTGCTTGCGCTAATTTCAGTATTTCCACCATTGCCACCAGTTGCCATCATTGTCTTCATCATCCTTCCTGGAAAGGAAAATTGGAAAAATCCTTATGAAACTCCCTGTTCTGCTGGTTCCAGCTGTTCTGCTTGCTGGTTCCAACTATATGTTCACTTGATTTTCTTAGTTGTCTGCAGAAAGATAGATGATTCTGTCACGAATTAAAATGAAAAAAATATCCAAACTACAGAAAAATTATGGATAACAGGGTCAGTAGAAAGCCATGTGAAATACCCACATGGTCCCAGTATATGGGAAGCACAAAAGTTTCTTGTGATAATAGGTGGGTAAATCACAATAATGCTAGACAGCACACGCTGCTGAGCCCATCCTACACTACAAATGTGTATTACATATGCAGAAATGAATGCCTATAATAATAGTAAATCTGATGTGAAAGTTGTCGTGGGCACTTTTGACTGTCCCAGCTGGCCTCTGCTTAAGAGAAAAACCCCAAGAATTCTCTAGACTGTCTTGACTCCCAGAATAGTCTCAGATAGTTGACATTTTATTTCAAAGCAACCTGACAGAAAATTGTTAGACTTCCAATTCCCAAATACCTTCACTTTCTCTAAAACAGACAGATAAAAAACTTCAAGATAGTCAAGATCCATTAATAAGCCAGTAACACAGTAGCACAGTTTTCTCTTTTTCAAACATAAAAATATCACAGCTTCACAGATTTTTTATCTCACATCCTCTAGAGCCAGAAAACAGAACTTCATTCGACTGGAAAAGGAGAATCCCAGTGGGACATAACATTCTTTTGTAAACCTGATAGGGTCAAGATAATAGTGTCTAAAGTCTTGATGTGTGTCCAGAAAAGCAATTTGAGGTCATTGTCTCAAGCCTTATTGTTTGTTTTCATCTGAACAAATTAGATGCATAAGGTATGTTCCTGAACATTTCCATTTTCTGTAATGAGAGCTACACTGTATATTTACTACTTGTAAGTGGTACAGTCACCCCAAATCCATCGACAGAACTGCTGTGCTACATCTGATTAGTAAGTTAAATGCTCAAGTGAATATAGAGACACAGTGCGTATGTTTTAAAACTCACACTTCATAATCTAACTAGCACTATAACACTGAATTCTCTTTATAGTTAGAGATATCTTGCAATATTACACAGCTTGAGATTTTCATGCTAACAAGCTGAAAGGAAAAAAGGCAGCTGAAAGGAAAAAAGGAAAAAAGCTGGAGGAAAAAAGGCAGAAAACAGAGTCATTTCATAAGGGAAAAACATGCTGAAACTTGACTGATTGGTTTCAAATATAAATTTAACTGAAATGCAATTTGAGTTACAATATATAATGCTGTCGCTAAATAATTTCTCATTTTCAGTAAAAAGTCTTCCTAGACTTTGGTAATTAAATTTTGTATCCTGAGCTCCACATGCTTTTTTTTTTTCTTTCTGTTTAGCTCACTGTTCTGAAAGATGCTCTTTGTCCCATACAACCTTTCATCACACCCTATAAACCAGCCTCAAACTTTGGACAGCCTCGGTCTTTATCACGTCTTGCCCAACGGTTCATCTCTTCTTGAACAGCCATCCAGTCACTATGCCACTATGAGTGAGAGGCAGCTCAATGTACTTCTGCAGACCACTGGTCAATCCTTTCCAACAATGCCAATGTTCGACAGCTAGGAAATTCATTGCTTGTCTCCTTTTAGTCCATGGAGATGGAAACAGACTCGCACCCTGCAGAGCACGGTTTGCAGTTCTCTCTTGTAGATGTTGGCCCAGAGGAAGGGGAAAAAAAATCTCTTTTAGCATCTGTGCTAAAATTCTTAATATCGTGCTAGCCATTTATGAGCATGGCTCTAACTCTCAGGAGTCCCGACGACAAAGATACTAAGGGAAAAGCTAACTTCTAAACATAAAAATGCTTTAAATTATGTTGAAAGAACAAATGAAAACAAAACCTGTCTGGGGGCAATACGCCTTTCATCTGTACCATCTAGTTAACAGTGTGTCTTACCATCAGCGAAGTAGTACATCAATCGAATCTAAATCTCATTAGTATAAGCTACACAGTTTTAGCCAAACACAAACTACTGTTCAACTTCAGCAAGTTGGGCCAAACATTATTATCAACAAAATTCAGTTAAACAGTGGCTAAAATATGACTTCACCATTAGCTGGACAACCGAACATACTTTCAAAAGTGCTGTTGTGAGGCAAACCAGGCAAACCCAAAAAGGAAAAAATATGAATCCATTTGCTGGTTTGGTAGCACATGCATGAAGCAACACATTGGAAGTTTTGGAACCGACAAAAGAATTCACCTGGGAAAATACTTTCCCACATACAACAGTCCTTGTAGCAGAGGGACTTGCAGGCTGTGACTGTTTCAATCGTTCAGAGAATAATGCCAAAACACAAAGTTCCTTCAAACCACAACTTCCTCTTAAGACAACACCTGTTACAGCAATACAAATGAAGCTATTCCCTACCCAAAGTAGGCTGCTAGACCTAATGCATTTATCGGGCATGCTCCTGCATAGCTTCTCATGGCCTCCTTCAGCTAGAAAATTTCTCAGCCCTGTTACATTCACTCTTGTTCATGAACAAAGATGAAGCCCACCTTATACATGTAAGTAAAGCTGAGAGTTTATTGTAAGCATAATGAAAATCTTAACAATCTAATTCAAGAAGCATCATTAGTCTAGATCTAATTTTTATAGAAAAAGAAATAATAATAATACAGAAAAAGTCACAATAATAGCAATAATCTATCCCTTTCCCTGGTGTTATGCTCACCCCTCCACTGCTTCTCTGGGTCACGGTCAGTGGTTTCACATTGGTATTGGCAATGGGGGAATGTTATGAGTAGTTGTCAGCATCTGGAGTCCTTTGCCAGGAGGAATATGATGTTCGTGCTGATGGATTCTTCTTCCTCCTCTCTTCTTCCCCCTCTCTTCTTCTCTCGTCTTAAGGCCATATATATATTTGTTTGCTAATGTGCATTTACACCTTTGTCTTTCTTCAGTTGGTCTGCAGCTCCAGGTTACATCTAAATTTACTATAAATGGTGCCATGTACGCATGTTAGATACTCTTTCTTTTTTAACCCCTAAAACCAGTTTTCTCAAGCTCCAGGTCTGCATTTTTACCTATTACTGAGCTGTTTATAGCATGGGATCTTCAGGCGCCAAGCCTGTGCTCCAACTCTTAGCATCCCACACCTGCACTCCCCTATGCCACATCCCGTGCCTCCACTCTCAGCGTCTCACCTGTTCTACCTGGCCTGTGTTACTGCTATCTGTATAAAACTAGAGTTGCACCACACAAAGATAAACGAGACCAAAACAGATATAGACGCTTGGTCAATTAGAGAAACTGCTGGCAGAGCTAAACCAAGTAAAGCAGGCAGGTGAAGGCAGGTTCAGGCAGCGCAGGCCTGACAAGCCCCAGTCATGAGGCCTTGCAAACTCAGTACAAAGATTATGGCTTTGTTATTAGCAAAGGCAACACCATATTACAGGGCTACAAGGTCACAGTACCTCAAAGGAAGGGTTCTGCGCTTTCCTAGCTAGGTTCAGTAACCAAAAGGCCAGGCCTTTTGCAGCAGAGAAACAGTACCCATGGCATGTCAAAATTCAGAGCAAGTAACCTGCACCAGAGCTAAGCAAGCACAAAACAGGACAACTGTAAAAATTTGGAAAAATATTTTGATTTGCCATTGACCAAAATGTTCAGGACTTTTGACCAAAACAAAAAATTCAGACAAAATAAATTCGTACAAAATGTGTGTATGTATGTGTGCAGGTGTTGATACAGTTCATTTTTCTGTGTGTGTTTGTGTGTGTGAGTGAGGGAGTACACATAGGAGAGGGAGGGGGAGAGAGAGATGATTGCAAGGAATTTTTCCCCTTTTCTAATAAGCAATCTACTGAAAATAGAAACAACTGCAAATTCATTTTTGCTGAATTCGTCCTTTTCAGTAGGAAAAAAAAATGCTCTGGCCAAAAATATCCACAGCTACAGTGAATTTGAATTAAGCACATAAGTGGTATCTTTTTCAAAAAGACACTTTGCATCTCGTTTTATGGGCCTGTTGCCTGATACGTGAATAATGAAACTGTATACCACAGACCATTGATTTCACTAGGTCTACTCATGTGAACTGAGAGATGAGCCATTGGTCCCAAAGGCACTTAAGTATTCTGCCATACTTATGCCCTGGCACTAATGTACTGTATAGTCTCACATCAGACTTTTTTTTTCCAGAAGGTGTGAGAAAGTGCCGCATCAATTTGCTCATTTTGTGATTACGGTAATTTTCCAAATGAAGGTTATGGCTAAATTCTGCTGTGCAGAACATGGATGTAAATGTATAGTATCTCCATGAAATATAGAGTATCTCCATGGAAATCCTTAGCTGGTATGAAGGGAAGTTAAGTTCAGTCTTAAAGTTTTGGCTGGGGTTTTTTTTTGCAGTAACACTGCTCTAGGAAATCACACTGAGAATTTCTGAAAAGATCTTTTTAAGCTTCTCCAAGAGTACTTATTCTGAAGCCATGCTGAAAATCCTGCAGGACAACGACTGTGCTTGATAGAGTAAGAGTCCTACCACTCCTTCTAGTCCCCCACATCAAGCCTCATAACATCCCTGTGGAGGGGGACCACCACCAAACACGGCCACCCACTGTTATCTCGTTAGCCTCCTTCTAGAGAGACAGACTCCCCTAAGAGCCCAACTCATGTTTTTTCAGCAAGTCTCCTGCTTCACACTCCAGAGAAGCTGGAACCAGCCTTTGCTGTCTAAGATGTTTCAGTCTTCTCATAATACAACAAATGAAATTAGGCAGGGATTCCAAGATCACAAACCTCAATAATTTCCTAATGGATGTACCAAACATAAAGCTCTCGTAGAAGATGATGCCTTTCAAAATTATGAATAGCAAGAATTTCCCTATCTAGAAACACGACAAGTCTCTTTTTCCAACTAAATACTTCCTCAAAAATATGAAGATACTGAATTGTAAAACTATTTCTCCCCAACAGAACCTTTAAAGAGACAGATGACTACCCTCTGATTATCCATGAGTCTACTAATAAAAGGCACAAATGTCTATTCTAGTAGAAACACCCACTCATGGCCAGCAATATGTTTTCTAAAGAAGGCAATTATAAGTACAGCTTCATTTAGATTATGTTAGTGTAATGAAGCAGAATTCCAATACATTTTTAAAATCAATAGCTCCTTCACATTGACTCTAAATGTATTTAGAAGCCAGCATTATGCACTTATTAGTATGAGGTTACTGAAATGGATCTGACTGTGAATGCATTTTATGCAGATCTCACCTCAACCCTACAAGTACAGTTCCAAGATTTTGTTATTTTTGTGACAGAGCTTGTGCATTTTTTAGAAAATGGGCCCCCCAATACTTGAGTAGAAGCCGCAGTCCACTCAAGTCATTTCCAGCCATGAGAATACCACACAGTGCATGTTTGACAAGGAAAGCCGAAATACTAGTTTCTGCCCAGCAGAACTTAGCAAAATCACCCTGTGGACTTTGGTAGCAATTAACTGAGAACCAGTCTAGCATATTTATAATATATGTGTCTACACCTAGTGAATTCCACCCAATGGAGTGTTAGTTTGTGGTCAAAGAAATTTCAGTTTTCATATAAGCAATCCTCATGTTATTTCAGCATTGCCCCAAGAAGAGAAAATGCCACTATTTCCTACCTTGAATTTTACCTGATTCAGCTGGTGGGCTTGGGGAATGGACCCACCAAGAGGTGGAGACAAGGATAAAATGAGGCAATAGAAGCCCTTAGCAAGCTAGTGTAAGGCCTTTGCTCAAGAAACCATGACTTAGATGACCTGACCAAATCTTCAGTTGTTAACTCTGCTTTTCCAGGACCAAGGTTTGTTCACCTTATTGCTCTCTTAAAGAGTAAGTTTTATTTCTAGTCTAGTTGATTGTCCTAGTCTAATTCCCATGACTTGATATTTAATTCATCATATATTTTAATTCTGTTCACAAAATTTGTTAAAAGAGAAAATGAGGTGAAATAGTTAATTAGTTGAGTAATCTGGATGACGCAAATGGCTCTAATTACAAGTTAGTCTAATGCATCACTTTGTGTTTTTGCTACCACCTGCCATTCTTTTATGAGGAAAGACTGCTTCCTAGTTATCTTGGGACACATTCGCTTTTTATTGCAAGAACATGTATTAGATCATACCTAATAAAAGAGAGTATAACCTGCGCTGCCTTGCAGTCTGTCATGCAATCCATAATATAAGTTGAAGGTTCATGCTGACCTGTAATCAGTCGCTACAGATTTAGGTCTTCATCCAACAGCAAGCTCTATATAGGTTGATTAGTTCACCTGCTGCACTCAGCAGAAGGGCCTAATTCTGTTTTCAGAGATGCACACACAAGTGTCTTTGATTTCAGCAAGCAATATATGGGTATACTGACAGCACAATGGGATTTATTCTTCTGTTTACACAGCTGTCATGCTTTATTCAAATCAGCATCTAAATCAACTTAGTAAAATGGTACTTTTTTAAGCACATGAAAATTCCTGATCACATTTTTGATAAGAATATTTTCCATTTTTTGTGTGAATACATATGTGACTACTGTAACACAACCCTAGTAGAATTGCCTTTCCATAGCAAACCAGACTTGCAATATGACCTGCATTACGCCTCCATTACAAAGCACTATTTAAACACATTACAGAATGATTTTTTTTGCTCTGGCGTTAGCTCAAGTAAATGTAGACTTATGTTTTCTCTAAAATCTATTATCACCAACTGATATCAAGGGAGATTTTGTTAATGTCTGCTGACAGTTTCTTTAGCTTTCCCTAGAAGCGCTCCTCATGTATATTCAGCCTCGGAACAAAAAAGCAAAGCAGTTTCCATCACATTACAAAAAAAATGACATTCAGAATATAATTTATGACCTAGCACTAGTGGCAAGTGGAATGCATTTTGTGATTCCACATGAATCAAAGCTGCAAAATCACCCTCAAGAATTCATACGTTTAGGCTATACATAAAAGATGTCCATAGTGGTAACCTGTGTGAGACCAAATTTTCTACTCGCATCAGATGAAACAGAGAAATCTTAGCAGATTAAGCTTGCTATGTTATTTCATTGTTGTGACATCTTCAACGTCTTCCAATGCAAGCAAGTTGTATGCAGCCCTGCCTTCGAGGAAGCACAGCTCTTGTGCTCAGTGGGAGTCGTGCCCAGTATGCAAAGGTTGAATTCAGCTCCTGTCCATCCTCTCTGTTGCCTTCTCCAAAACAATTATTTTCCAAGATCGCGCAGGGAACAAAGTAACACCATATAAACGTCTCTTTTCCTCTCATTTTCTCATGATTAGAGACATTTTCATAATAAAGGCCAAGCTTTGTTTGCAAGCATTCCCAGCTACTTAATGAAACAAGTAAAACTTAGTGAGGAAAGTAAATGGCTTACTGGCAGGCTATAAACCCAGTTGCCATTAGTAGGATAGAAAAATGAAGCGCATCAAAACTAATGCAAAGTCCACTGTAAATAGAGAAAACACTGAGATTAGAAGGCATGTTATGTCAAATAGAGGCTGTACGCTAATTTTGTACAGATGATCATTTTAATACATGTTGTAAAAGAACAATCTAAAAGCAGCTTAAGGCTTTTATTAAAATGGATCACAAAATGCTCCCTATCTTTCAGTCAATAATCTCTTGCACACATGAATATAAGGCATAACAGCATGAGCTTCCTAACTATAGATATACAGGAAAGAAGCTCCTGAGATTTTATGAAGTGTAGCCTAATATTCCAGGGCAATAAAATACCCATAACTGAGGCAAACCGCTTCTCCTGACGACAGCAAACAAAAGAATGCAGTGCCTGCTTCCTGATGTCTCCGTATAAACAACTATTTTCATAACACAGCTTATTTGGGGGGGAGAGGGGGGCACATATATGTTCATAAGATGCTTCCACATTAAAAGAAACATGAAATTAAATTTTTACTTTTAATGATTCTGCAATAACACAATGCAAATTAGTTGCACCATAAAAATTGCTCCTAAAAACAACATTCCCAGGAGTGAAAGAATTAGTACAAAGGGGGTGCATTTAATTGTTTTCCTTAATTAAACTTTAGTGAAGTTAAAAGTGGAGTGCAACAGCCATTTTCTACCACAGAAGCAGCTATGCTTGCCATAAATGATAAAACAAAGAAACTCTTCAACTTTGCTAATTGGGAACTTGGTTCAATTATACAGCTACCCCGGATTTTCTTTCCTTCCTAAGAGTATATATGCTTAAATCCGCACATGAGAGAGAGGACTCTGAAAAAATAAGCAGTGTTTCATGATTTAAGAGAAGCCCGAGATTTATGCCAGAAATATAAGCCACAACTATCAGAACGAAACCGGCGGTGGAACTTCACGCACGTACCAAGGCACTCATCGCTCACTGCATTTCTGAATGAGGCACACGTTTTGCTAGCCAAGCAGAGAGAGGATTTATTACCACCGCTACAGCCCAAACGCCTGCTGTCGCAGCTGAAATTTCCCTTTCTAGAAATCCTGCTGCCGCGAGCAGATACAAGTAGCAACGCCTCCCCTTCCCCAATAAATTATTTTATTTTATTTTATTTTTAAAAAAGGGGGAAGAAAAAGGGATGAAGAGGCACGATGTTCTCTCGCTGCCCCAGTCCCCGGCCGGCTCCACGCCACCCGCGGCGGGAGAGCGGCCGCTCCGCGGGGCGCGGGGCTCGGTCGCTGTCCGCGGTGCTGAAAGGCGCTCGCTCCGCCCTCCGCGCTGCCCGC
>VZSZ01003423.1:705313-881025 GCA_013398815.1 Ibidorhyncha struthersii
TGCGGAAAGGCGGAGAGATCTGGGTGTGTTTAGCCTGGAGAAGAGAAGACTGAGAGGGGATCTCATCAATGCTTCTAAATATCTAAAGGGTGGGTGTCAAGAGGATGGGGCCAGACTCTTTTCAGGGGTGCCCAGTGATAGGACAAGGGGCAGCGGGAACAAACTGGAACACAGGAAATTCCATCTGAACATGAGGTAAAACTTCTTTACTTTGAGGGTGACAGAGCACTGGAACAGGCTGTCCAGAGAGGTTGTGGAATCTCCTTCTCTGGAGATACTCAGAATCCACCTGGACATGATCCTGTGCAACCTGCTGTAGGTGAACCTGCTGTGGCAGGGGGGTTGGACTAAATGATCCCCAGAGGTCCCTTCCGACCCCTACTATTCTGTGATTCTATGATTGATGAGAACATGGACAGGAAACTATCATCTGTCAATATCAAACTGACATTCACGGAACATTAGGGGATGGGAATCATAGCAGTTGTCCTCAGCAAATAACAAGTAAACATCTTGTATAATTAGTGTTCAGCCTGACAGTGTTCAGAGATTCAGTGGGTAGAAGAATTTTTTAATTAATTATTTCACTTTAGGGTATCATTTGATTAATTTTTGATTAGACACATGGCATACCGTAAACGTAAAGATCTTAACATAATTGCCCTAGCCAGAAAGTTTAGATAATTAGTAGGACGGACTCTCTTATCTCTTCATGTCAGGCTGAAGTTATGCATGCATTTGCTAAGGGAGAATGTACCTGATCATTCCAAGACATCTCAGGTTGGGCCCAATAAAATCTCTGGATAAACTCTATGTTTATCTGTCTCTAGGTATTTCTTTTAAGTTTGGTGACTGTTTTAAAATACCAGATTTTCACCTTTCTACTCACACTGCTAGTTACACACACAGACAATCTTACTGAAGTTCATGGGTGTCCTAAACACGTTTTTCAGGGACCAGTCAAGACCATGGAATGAAATTCCACAGGTATTAAGAGCCATGGCAAAACTCATTTACTTTCATTCCGAGTCTAAGGCCTACTTCTTCAAACTTCCCTTTGTACATAATATAAGTTCTGAAATCTCTCTCAAGCAATTTTCCTCTGGGGAAGATGGGGAAAAGAATAAACAACATCAGGCAGATGCTAGCCATGTTGCTTAACGCCATTCTGGAAGGAAGACCAGTCTCACAACAACAAATTGGTGTAAGTTGAACAGTATGGGTCTACACACCAAGTTTGAGGAGTTTGCAGCACACTGCTAAATCTTTAAAGAAGTCACACATTTTCTTATTAGAAATATTACTTCTTGGGTGTTTTTTTGCTTGCTTGTTTTATAAATATAAACTGGAAAGCAGCAGCCTATAATAAATTCTTATCCCACTTAAATAATATATAAAAATATATTAAATATATATGATAAAATTTTAAAATAATGTTTAAAGTTAAATGTACTTTTAAAGAAACTAGTATAAGGAATCATCAAAAAAATAAAAAGTCTAGTGTGCACATTTTAAAAATAAATTCTTTACAGCAAAACATTATCCAACTTCCAGTCTACAATTTCCTAGCAAGTCTAGATACCCAAGTATACCTAGTTTTGTTGAGAGTTGGAAATGTCATTGTGATTCACAAATAAAACACAATTTATTCTTTAGGGAAGAGTCAGAGAACACTTAAATAAAAATTTCAGAGCATCTGCAATTTTAAAGTCTTTAATTAAGGTTTCCTAGCATCCTCTACTAGAGGGTGGGTTTTTTTACTGGTTGCTTTTAAAGCCGGTCATTTTTTAAAGATTTGATGTGAAATTTTGCCTGTCTCTTGTGGAGAGTTTGTTTAATTTTATTGCAACAAATTTAACTGTACCTGTTAACACCAAAAGGTACCCATTAAAAAGATATCTAATATAGCAAAGCTTTTGATTGAAACTAGGAGCCATTCTGATGTCAGGATGTATCTATTGTTGTTACCATAAAACGTCCCAGATTTGACAAAGTTATAAGAGCTAACATTTTCAGTTATGTGTACTGGAAGGTTTCTGGAGGTGGTGACTGCTGTTTGTTTTCAGCTGGAACCAAAATTCTATCAAAATTTCCTCTGCCCTGAATATACTCCATTTCTAGTTGTTGGCTGGAATGCTTGTGGACCATTCCATTGGAGTAAAAGTGGGTGCTTCATTTCAAAGGTAGGAGGACTTCCTTATAACTACTGTTCTTAGCAGCAGGGAGTCACAAGGTGGCAGAATGGAATAGAAGGAACTTCTTTCTCAACCTGCTCCTGGCAGCGTAAAGGAGCTTAAAGCAGAATGTCGAAACGCGGTTGAGTGGAAAGTAAAATAATAGCAACATGAGACAGCACAGGCATTAATACTCTGATGCAGTCTGACTGAGAAAGGCAAAACTGAAGTACAGTAGCGGATGAGGGAAAACATAAAAGATGTGACAAAAAGTGGTCAGGGAAACAGGAGGAGATTGCAATAGAAGCATGAGGGTCTGTGGACAGTAAAATAAACACTATAGTTTGGAAAAGAATGCCAGATTCTTTGTGGGTTGAAAAAAAACATGTTCCAATTTGCTGAGCAGCAAGTAATTTTATCCAAACAAAGAAATAAACAAAGCTCCCCTCTGCAATTTATAATCTGGAGAACTAAAAATGAGAGGCCAACATTTAGTAATTGTTTCTCTTAATGCCAGTCTAGGGACCCCAGCCCTGCTTTCCTAGTCACATGGGCTCCGTCACCAACACCCAGGGAACACAATGATTAAAGACAAGGAAAACAATTGTGCTTATTAACCATGCCTTTTTAATTCATAGAAAAGGGAAAGAAAAAATAAAAACAGAGCACAAGCAAAAGGAATGGCTATTTAATTTTAATTCTTTTTATTTATCCTTTTGCGGAAAGGCCTTAACAAAGACCTCATCACTGAATGTGGTCTAACCATATGGAGTCCAGAATATCTACTTCTTCCAAGCAGCAGCAAGTTTTATCTTCCTGTAACATAAGTAACAAAGGTAGCCTATAGGTGGATCAGCAGTTACAGCTGAGGATTGATCCAGCCTACATAATGTATCACAGATAACCTAACCTGTAGGGTTATAGATGGTCGATGGATAGAAATTTTAAGTCTTATAAAATCTGAGAAGTGTTTTTATAAAAATAAGTCAGTTAAGAAGTTGTCAGAAGTAATAATCATATAAATATATCTCAATAACCTTATATATAAAAAAGTCTTTCTAATGTTCTCTGTTCCCCTTAATATTTTAATTTAAATACTAAATCAATATCCTGGTAGAAACTTCAAAATAGATATATCAATCTAATTTCTTGGCAATGCTTTACCACTTTGTCTTTCCCAGGACAATGGAGTCTTGTCATCATAATACAGTAACAGTCATGAAAAGATAATCCAGTTTTCCCAAGTGGTGTATTGCAGTGTTTTTGCTTCACCATTCATTTTCATTTATCTGGCTATTTCTTCATTTGTATAAGCCAACGGACATACTATGAAAATTACGGTAAATTTGAGAATAGGAACAAATGCTTTCTTTGGCTACTTGTTTTATAATCTCATTTTGTTATAACTTCAGAAAAGGAGGAGCCCATCAGGTTAGAAGTATGGGCTTCTTACTGTATACAGGCTCATTATCTTTTTCCACCCCTACTCTTGACATGTTTCCATCATGTGGCATCAAACCAAAGCTGTGTCCATCTTTGCTACTAATGTGTCACTACATTTTCGTTTCTGAAGAGAGTAATCTTTTTTTCTTTTCAAGTCTAGCATCTTTCTGATACTCAACTCTGCCATGAGGGTTTTTTTGTTGAAAGTAAAGTTCTTTCAGCCTTCTGAGACAGGCCTTGCTCTTTCCAGTGACATGCAATGGTAGTCTAACCCTTCCTCAGTTGCTTTTTCACTTTCAGTTGCTTTTACACTTTATTAGTATATAAACAACTTCCAAAATATAATTAAATTCCTACAAAGCACAAAGCTTTTATACACTTTCCAACTTGCAGAATAAAAGGAAATAGTGTTAAAAATCGAAGAATTATAAATTTTTGTCTTGAGTCTTTAAAAAATATGTTTAAGTGTTTATGGATAATGTATTTTATGTTTTAACGCTTGAAACCGATCCTTAACTAATGAAGAATGAAGAATTCCTTTGTCCAAAGCATTTCCTAGCAGAAAGTAATGCCCCCAAAACCTAACCCATAAATATATATATTTATGTTCTCCAGTCATCACTGGTATAAAAATAATCACAAATACCTTTTCTAATCGAGAAAAAGATTCTGACAAGATTGGAATGATTTAATATTGCAGTTTTACTAATAACTATATTTAAATCAATATTGTTGCTTTTTCCTACACTTTGTTACCAGAAAATAGCTACTAAGCCACAGGCAAAGTACATCGCTCATCCTCCAGCAGCTGGTGCCCTGAGAGAGAAAATAGCCTACAATGCTTGAAGTGGCTCAGGTCGTAGAGGAACATTGTCCGTGTAATGATTTCAACTTGTTGTTGACTCTGGGGAATCTGTACACTTCCAAGTTATTTACAAAATGCAAACTGAAGAGAAAAATCATCCGGTATGGAAGGTTTCAATTGAAACATTATGTTTACACTTACACAGCCAAGCCAAATACCTCGTTGTTTAGACTCTATTGCTAAATCTTACATACTTTTAAACCAGCTGAGAGTGGCTAAATACAGGCTCACTGTTATAGCTCTGTCTTCTTTGGATACAATCCTATGTCAGATCGCTCATGTGACTTTTTAATCTGACAGGAAGCGTCATTGGATTCCCAAATTAGTGTCAAAGAGCCCTCTCTTGGACATTTAGCATCGATTAAACAGTTTCCATCCATTGCTTCATCTAAAATATGATCTCTGAGAAGACTATAAACTAGATGTCTTAGGAGCAAGGAAGGAACTAGCAAAGTACATGCCTATTGACAAAATTTCTTAACTGCTGAAGATTTATTCTTAAAGTACTCAGGTTTTCAAAGACCTCACCATAAGATAAATTTTCTCAGCACGTGATCTCAGTTCTTCTGCAGTGCTTTTGTCAGATTGTTGGTGGTGTAAAGGGGAAAATCAATTTTGCTCCCTCTGTCCTACAAACACTTTCTATCACATGGCTGTGGCTCACCCCCATAACCCAGCTGCCACACAGTCTGGCTCCTGTGTCACGTTTCCGCTGATATGTTGTGGCTTTTCTCTCATTACAGCAGACTAGTAGATTTCTGCAGAAAAGCCCTTGTTCCAAGTGGGATCAGACAAGACTTGAGAGACAGCCGGTGTTGGTGGCAGTGTGGTTATGACAGTCTACTTTTCTAAGAAGTCAAGCTCTTTTTCTGGACACAACTACTATCTTCCACGAAATTAAATGTGTCTATCTGCCTTGTAAACATTAGAAAAAATTCTAGAGGCATGTTTGACTCTGTCACAGTGTTACAGAACTGTTACAGTAGCAAAGTCAAATGTGCAGAAGATGGAAAACATCAAGATTAAGTTTGCCGAGAAAACTTTGCTTTGGTTCTGTTGTGCCTACCCATTAAAAAGCAGCTTCCATGAGATGGCCACATACTACACTTTCCCTAAGATAAAACAAGAAGAAGCATAATACAATAGGATAGTCTTCAGATTCTATTCCTGACATTTGAGATATTTGCACAAGTTTTTTTTCAAATGTGTGCACAATTGCAGCATTTGCAGTGAGGACAAGAAAAAAACACGAACAGTGTAAATGCCATGACACAGGAAATGATAAAAACTTCATATTACAGTGGGGATTTTATCCATTCAAGTAGCTTATGGTAAGACATTTATGTAAAATAAACTTCTTATCCTCCAGTTTCAGGAACTACATAGCACATAATGTAGAGGTTTAATTACCTTTACTTTTCCACCAGTTCAAGCCTTCTCATCAGTATTGATATTCTTCAAATGCTGGCCGATGAAAGTGAGATCGTGTGATAATCTAGGTGTAAAAGGATTCTACCTTTTTTAACTGTCATAGATGTAGAAAAACTCTTTCCTTAGATTTAAATGTCTTTAAAAAACACTGAATCTGGCCCAGTACCTCTCAGAATACTAATAAAATATATGTAATTTATATAATAGACTATATGTTTACAGCCTGGACAGATGGGATTTGATATAATGGTAATTTATGACGCAGCTGAAAGGTCACCTCTCCATTTTTTTAAAGACCAAGTGCTGATGAAGTCTCCAGCTGTGGATGCTGATGGAGTGCTGAAGACTTCCAGTTTGGTGTATGCGTACCTCAAAACTGTTTGTAATCCCCAAGTTCATTGTGTGATTCACTGCAATCTTTGAGAATTATTTCTTTACAGCAAATTTCCAGCTCTTTTTCACACCCCTTCCCCCTCCCAGGGGTCCTTGGAGGATCATCCCAGTCGTCACTTATTCACAGAGCTACAATGTAAAATGAATAGTATTTTTAGTTCAAAAAGCATTTTATTTTAAAGCTCTAACATCTTTACTCCTACACGGATGTGTCTACACAGTTTCACAGTCCTGGGCTGAACCCCAGTAGGGAACGAAAGTGCAGACTGTACCTGATGGATGAATTCAGACCAGTATCTGGGGAAGTTCCTGTGGCTGCAAGTGGAAGTGAGTATGGCTACATGCCCTGGGATCTCCGGCAGGAGAAGGCAGCTGTGAATTCTGCTGGGAGCTTTCCAGGAGCCCAGGACCAGAAAGTCTACCAGAAAAGTGCTGAACTAATGAACCACTTAGACTTTGCGGTTTCCTGGCTGATGCAGCTCCTGACCGTTTGACAGCTTGGTTTGTCTCCTAGGCAACACTACTACCACCATAATTCCTCTGCTTCAGCAAATCTGTCCCAGGGCACATACCTACATTTTATTTATCGTGCTTAAGTCCCCTCTTCGAAGTCACCCCATTCCCTCACTATTCTGGCTCACAGCTACTTTGCCATTTGTATTCATTAGACCCTGTCAGAGACGGGCAGCACATGCAGTTGTGATTCAAGGAACCGTAAAGTTCAAATAGCAGAAAAACAAACTAAGCCCAAGTAGCAAGCTCAGTCTTAAAGACGACCCCAGGGAATGCTCAGTATTGGTCAAGACGCTCGCTAGATGTCACTGTTCTCCAGAAATAAACGTGTGAGCACTTTTTTCTGGCTGTAAATATAGTGGGTCTTTAACCAAGTAGTGCAGCAACCTGTGTTTTCAGAAACTGAGCTCATCTACAAAACTTCCATAGTTCAGCAAAAGGTTTTCTCTGAATGCTGTACTTCACTTGCACTGTCTGATTTTCCTCTCGCTTACCTCAACGTAAACCAAGAATAACTTCTCTCAAAATTTAATAGTGGTCCTGGTTCATGGCCATCGAGGAATGCTGCCTTTTTTCAATCTCTTACTTCACCGTGCTTTAGATATGTGCTTTAGAGATGGGGTGATCTCAAAATGAACTTTGCAGCATTTTACACTGTCTGGCTGCATGTGTATTTAACATTTTTTCACTCTGCAGATAAAGAAAATGGAAAATATTTTGATGACACTTTTGTCCAAGTGCTTAATTTGGGGCGTTTACTTCATATGACTAAATTAGAAGTTCATTTCCTTAGGCTCCCTATATGATCACTAGAATGCAACTGGGTGTCCCACAGTGATTCAGAAAGGAAGTACCATTCATGTGCTTCTGAAAAAGCTTCTCCCAGTGAGTAGCTCAGGAGACGTGGCTTTCTTTACCTGAACACATGAAGTTATTTGATTAAAATTTGGCAGCGTGAGTGCTCCCAGAGATTGGGACTGGGTTGTATCCATGTATTTTAATTTAGACATTATGCTTCTAGCAAGAAAGCAGACTGGAAGAAGAGGCAGAGGAGTTGCTAGTGAGGTATCTGTGAAGAGGATAACTGAGTTAGATCAGGCTGTGTTAAGCTAGGCTCTTTAGAAAATATTTCAGAACTTTGTATGTTCACAAGCAGGCTACAGCATGTAGCCACTAATAACTGCCAGATTTGGCACTCCTTTCTTTGTGTTTGCTAAATCAATAAACATTGGGGAAAAAATCCAACCCACCAGTCACCCAAGTGTGTCCAGAGCATCATTAGTGCATAACAGCATGTTTCGACATGGGGGGTCCCACTGCTGACTTGAGGCAGTTAGCTTAGGTGCTCTGACTCGCCTTATGCAGAATCTACTGCTCTCTAGTGACTCCTTTACTTTTATATCGAGAAACTAGGCTGTGAATCGCCCTCAAGAGTGCAGTTCAACAGCATTTTAAGCTGATCTAAGTCAGTGGTGTGGCAAGTCCCACCTCCACCTCCAGCTGTACATTCCCATTCTTTCTCCCTCATGTCTGGTAGGTGGTGAACTGCTTCAGCCAAAAATTCATCCAGAGGAAAAAATCAGATTAATTTTCTATTTTGCATAAGCTCCCCGAAGAGACTTGATGTTTGGCCACAGGGTTAGTGCAGGGGGGGAACGTGGGAATGTGCCACTAGGATGGTAGAAGGCAAGACCCCAGTCACCCTGACTTAGGTTTGCTCATGCTGCTGGGGACCCACTCCTTTAAGTAGCTGTCTACCGTAACCTGCGCTGGGCAAGGCGAGCTCCACCCTGCCTCCTCTCCCTGCAGTCTCTGCCTCCGTTCCCCAAACACACCTCCTGAAGTGCAAAACTTCCAGGGCAGATTCTGGCTCCTGGCTCTCATGAGGTAACATGATTTTCTCCAACACAGCATCGAAAGGGTCTTTGTCAATGAAGTGAGAACCTTGCATTGAGTGGAGAGGACAGTCCCATTCCCTGGTGAGTAAAACATGAAAGCACAGCCGAGTTATATGACAGGGCAGAATAAAAGAGCAGTGATGCATATTTCTGGGTTGCTATAACTTTCTCAGGGGCATCTTGGCTCTCAGTCTGGTTACAGATTAGGAGGATGGCAAATGGCTTGGAGATATCTTTTGTCTTCAGCCCCAGTGCTAACCCAAGTACAGCTTGAACAGATCAAGGGAGCTCTCTCTACATATTTTAAATTATGCAAAGCAATTAGTCTTCATTAACAGCTTGTCTAATTTAATTTCAAACGATCAAGCTGTTTCCCTGTTAGATGACTGAAGTTAAAGAAAAAAAAAAGGCACAAAAACTTCAAACCCGTATGTGACTGCCAAGTGTATATATCAGCTAAACTCAGGAGTCATTACTACTTACCTCAGCTTGTCATCTGCTCTCATTTTGTCCAGAAACTTCGTATCATCCTTGACACCATATCAGAACATTTCATGAATGGTCTTTTGCACTACAAAGTGCCAAGAACTATGGGAGATTGATTTTGTATTTTGCTAGGAGCGACTAGGAGAAAGACAAAAATCAAAGCCTTTTAACTAGCCCGTAGCATCAAGAGTCTTATGGGAATTGAAATTCCTGTCATGTGGAATTTCTCAAAGAAATTCAAAGATTTCATTGAACTTTCTTAGGATGAAGCTAATAAGACTGTCTTTAAATATATGACCAGATAGTTGTCAGATTCAGACCGATGGGTGCCTTTGCCAGCCACTTCTAGGTTTTGTCTGCAGGGTGTTTGTTTCTAAGAACACATATTCACAGTAACATTAATTAATTCAAACAAGCAATTCTCTACTCTTCTTATCCATGTCTGGGAGCCTATGCTACTTAAAGATATTCTGTCTGGGAATGTGTGTCTCCTTGGTTACACTTCATTGCTGAGAAATAAATGCTAAATTCAGAGATTTTGAAGGCCAGCAAGCATTTGCCAGAGACTTAGTAAACTCTGTGGTTTGTGATGCAGGTATTTATCCTCACCTGGATTTAAGAAGGCTAAAAATCAAATAATGCTGGGGCTTTTTTCCAAGTAAGCCATTTCTGGTTTCCCTGCTGAGATATCACTGTATATACATAAAACTGTATCTAATAAAGTGGAAGGCCCTCAATAAATAGGCACGAGGTGGAGTGGGAGATGATGCATTTTCTGACTGTAGTTCACATTGCAAGGAGATGGGCAATTCTGCTTTGTTATCCTACTTTTTTTTGTTCTTAGAGAGTCCGATAATTTCTCACATTCACCGGGCATCCAGGGGGGTGGAGGGTGCAGGAAATTGATAGAAATACTAATTTGGGTCAAGATTCGCCAACGTTAATAGGACTGGAGAAGAAAAACAGAAGACAAGGAAAGCAAGAAAGAAAAGAGGGCGGTCTTGTAATGTCGACTGGGATGTGAGGGTCATGGTCTAAATCCATCTGGTTTGCAGCCCCATCAGGGATTTGATCCAAATTCTGCTACTTCTCCAGACAGTGCTCTGACCAAGTGTACTAGGTAACTTCCACGTCTTTTGCTGAAGTAGGTTCTTTTTGTAAAAACACTACATGTTTCATGGGTGCACATCCCAGCGTCCTCATTTGCAAACAGAATATTTGATGGGGTTTTTTTTTCCATTCTCTTTAGTCTACAATAATAAAATACATAAATAGTGTGAATATGGCAATTATGTTCTGTGCCATGGCTTCCCATCTGGTCTTAGATTGCCATTATGCTTTGGTCATAATATTTCAGCCCCTTTTAAGCTTTGTTGTTTCAAAAAGAGGGTTTTTTTTTGTAGGAAAACCAAGGACTTAGATGCTGTGTGAGTAAGTAGCTGTTTGACAGTCAAAGGGTTCCTGCTTGTTGTCAACTTGTCATCTAAGGTGTGGTTCAGAAAGGCAAGAGGTTATTACTAGCAGAACTTTGACCAAAACATTGCTTCAGAAATCTCATAAAATAAATTTCAGGAAAAAAAATGAAAGCACTGAATTTGTGAAAACTGCAGGTGCAGGGCCGTTAAGGCCTCATTGTCTTCTTGTATTTAGAGGAGGTCATGCATGAGAGGTGATTTTTCCTGCAGTGGCTCTTGGGAAATAGTCTAGCTATGGAGCTTGACCCATGAAACACAAAGAAGAAAGAAGTTACTGGCTCTTCTGGAGGAGGTCGTATCAGCGTGGGGAAAAAAAAATCGTTTTTTGGCCAACAAGCTAAGCCAAATGCCAGATGAGGAGTGTGGTCACCCTAAATTTCTTCTGCTGTGAATGCATAAAAAGAGGTGCTGTCAAAGAGCCTTTGCAGTCATAGCTGGACTATATTAAGCATCGAAGGAGCTTCTTACCCCCCTGCTCTGACTATAGAAGGAGTCTGAAACTGGCATGCTCCTCACTAACGAAGCTCTGTTGGATTCCCTACGTCAGATGAATTCAAGCCATGTTACCTGCCCCTCAATACTTGCCTTGTAAAGCAACAAGTTCAAAGGGATTATTTTCTTCTCTGTAAATATTAAGGCAAAGAGAGATTAAGTAACTCGTTCAGAGTCACCCAAGGAGTCTGTGACTGAGCCAGAAATTTAGGCAATTCCTATTCCAGCACTTTAAATACAAGGCAATATTACCATTCCCTGTAAAGCTTTTCTGACTTGTTCTTGTTCTGTTTTAGTTTCAGATCACTTAAATAGAAGATTCTGAAAGTAGACCAGTTTATTAGAACTTATTTGAAAAGAGTAAGTTTGACAGACTGAATTAGTCTCTGAATATCACTTTTGGTGTTTCTTACGCATTTGCCATCTTCAAATTGTGGTACCACTCCACAATAAACCAAAGATTTCCTTGTTTCCAGTAAATCAGTGCAGATGATTGCTGAACATGTTCCATTGGCAGGGACAAAATTTTAATGATTTCTTCTTATTATGAAAATATTCACCCTTTGGTCTTGTGGGAGGAGAAGGTTGTAACTGAAAGATGATTTGCTTGGCAAACCGGCAAACTCTCCATACTGCAATTTTTCCTTCCTCAAGCCCAGATGCTTTTGGGACTTTACAGTGCTGCCATTTACACATAGGAAAAAACATATCTTCTCCCTACAGGCTCCTTGTGCTCCTTGTCCATTGATCCAAGTACCCCTGTTCTTGACTCCCAACTCAAGGCTCCCTTTGACAGTGATTGATGGCCACCCTCTCACAGGAAGAGTGACTAACTCCAACCTGTGAGTATTGGAGGCGCTACAGAATATATCTGCTGTACTATTTATTTTGGGAGGCGGACATGTGCCCACATTTTTATTCTTGGAATAAACATTCTGACATTTTCTGGCAGGTGTGAATTCTGTAACATACCAGCAAGAAGAAAAAAATTAAAATGACAGCTTCTAACCTCTCTTATGGAAACAAACTGACTATTGCTGATGTGAAAATTGTAAACCCTCACCAGATTCCATATGAATTCTATCACTTGGAAAGCCAGATTTTGATCTTAAGGGTCCCCTGGCAGACCAAAATGAAAGATATCAATTTTTTTCAATGGTGCCTACTTGCTCTTCTCGACCAAATCCAAACCATAAGACAACTGTATAATGAATTATGTAAATTTTAAACCTCAACCTGATTGTGGCCAACTCATTTTGCCAATAGTCTGAAAAGATTAGCCCTGATGTCTAAGTGACAGCATGCAGAACCCTTCTCAAATCTCTTTCAGCTGTCATCTCATCAAAAGTGCATTGATGTAGCAGGTCTGATGTGCAGGGGTAACTTCACTTCTTACTCAGTTTAAGGTTAGCAAAATTTAGCCTTAATTTTACATTGCTTTATCCCAATACTTGCCTAGAAATTTATATAAGAACTTTTAAAACCAATAGTTATGAAAGCCTATTATAATAGTTCCTTCCATGTTATTCAGTAAGACGTCTTGACTATGATGTCTTAGATTTTAAGAGTATATATGGAGAAAACTTTGTAAGTCACAGATGGGACATATTCTTTTTAGCCCGATCACACATATGTATAATTGTAGGCTATAAATAGTAACATTTTTAATTGTCATTGGTCCATAGGGACATAATCTCAAATTTTAGATTAAATGATAGTTTAATATAATTTGAATCTTCTGGTGTCAACTGGGACAGTACTGAAAAAATAGGAGTCAGAAAATATGGGCGTCAAAACAGGGAGACGATAATAAGTTTCAGTATATAGGGCAGAATAAGAAGAGTTATGTATATATTGCAAGAAAGTCTTAAGTAAATTAAATTTTTCCCTTTAGCATATGCACTGTATCAACAGCTATTTCTACTACTCTACTACTCAAAGAACATTTTGGTTGTGAAAAATTGCAGCTTAGAAATTAATCTATCCTGTATGAGTCTAGCAGTATAAGTGAATAGTTACCCATTTTGGACAAACACAGAACAATTTGCCCCAAAAAAATGGCCATTAAAGCATTTCAGTGCTTTAACACTACCATGAGAACAGAGCATCCTTAGAAGCCAAGAAAGGCAGAGGTGTCTGTCTGAAGGGATACAGGAGTCTGTCACTAACCTATTGCAGTACCTCTGAAGAGTCACTTCACTGCGTTGTGCCTCAGTTCCCCATTTCTGTAACCATCATGCTTTTTCACTGTGACACTCTTCAAGACGTGTGGTTAAAAAGCAATAGAAGAGTTATAGTTTTTATCACAACGTATTTGAGATTTGCTTTGGGGACTGGTTAAGTCCTGTTTATATAGCCTTTCGGAAACAATGCAATTTCCACAATGCGTTGCTATTCATATGTGACTGAATAATAAATAATCAATAATGAATTACTATGGCTAAGAACAAATGGGCTCGTCTCTGCACAGATGCCTTGTTCATATGCAAATTGTTCATACGCACAAATGTCTGAGTGCACAACTGAGCTGAAAAATATTTCGGATTTGAATGAATGCAGGACTGCCAAACCACAGTGTCAGGCCACCAACATTCATGGCATTGGTATAAAATCCAAATATTAAGAAATACTACGTTTTTTGTTTCTTTTTATTGGTCTTCTGGTTTTTGAGCCTGCCATGATCATTTTTTCCAGCTTTCCTCAACAACTAGAGCTATTCATAAATGGAATTTCTGTCTTCAACAGACAAAACCATTAAATTGTTAAAAAATGTTGTGGAAGATAATTTCTAAAAAAAATTAAGTATGAAAACATAGGCATATTTCATTTTGATAATGTTGAAATACCATTAGTTTTAAGTCCAGATGAACTTTTTCAGCTTTATTAATATGGGAAGATTGAAATGACTTTCTGTGAATAAAAGATCATTAAACCTTGATGATGCTATATTTTCTGGGTACAAACTGTACTGGTAAATATTTTCCTATGTACATGCGTGAGATTTAGAAATTGATTTTTAAAAGTAAAACTGACATTTTCACTTTCGTGATAGTGGTCTGTGCCTGAACTTTTCAAAAATAAAACAGGAACTAAGCCAGAAGAACTTTATATACTGGAGAAATCTGTAGCATTGTTGAGCCTTCATATGCTCCATTACTGCACTTCAGCATTATGCTGAGATAAATATTTCCGTAGGGTCAGGTGCAGCTATACAATGGAGAAGAGGAATATATCATCCTCTTTCTTTTCCTATATCTCCATCATTTGCACTAGCAATGTGGCACAGTCTCCCACATCACAGCATATGTCCAAAGGCTGTGCAGCACCTGTCATTTAGATCTGTGCTGGTTCTTCTTGTGACAATTATGCAGCCAGATTTAGGAGATCACAGGACAATTTTCTATCAGGTCACTAGCTTGACTGCGTGACATTGGGCAATTTGCTGCACTGCCTCTACAACAATCAGCCACCTTAATGATCGCAGGTCATCCTTTAGTTGTCACCACTACCAGGATGACATCTTCTTTCAGGACAGCAGCAACTGTCTTCTCATCAAGGTTGTCAGTCAGTGCTGCCTACGTAGCCAATGGAGAGAAATCCCAACATCTAAATTAGATGAGCTGAATTACAGGAATTATAGGGTCCTATATTATTTTGCCTTTCTATGTTACTTCTCTCTCATGTGTCTCTCCCCACCTGAACAGGGATCCAAATGTGATGCCCTGGAGAGCAGAAAGTTTGGGTTAGTCATTGTCCTCTTTAGTATAAACAGCATGGTGCTGTAGTCCCTGAGTCAGGCACGTGGGGCATCTGCATACAGTCTGCTGAGCCTTCATTCTCTCCAAAAAATGGAAATTATATTCCTATGCTTTCTTAAGAGTGAACATGCATCAGTACACTTGCTCTGTCTGTATTCTGCATGTGTTGGAGTGGTACCCCGCCTGTAGTCAGAGCCTCGAGATACTAATGTCCAAGGAAGACACCCGGTCTGGAAAAGAGAAGGCTGTGTGGCTAACACTGAAGACAGAGCTGAAGCAGTTTTCCCCAGGAACAAGTTATGCCTCTAGCAGTTCTTATTGAATACTGTAAAGCAAACATTTATACTGGCTTTTCTTCTGCATCTACATGGGCTGTGTATTCTCCATGTGCTCTACAGTCAGCTAATCTGAATGGAACAAAAACATTTGTTTTTCTTCACATTTCTCTATGTACCAAGCCCTTCCAAATAAATATTCAGCCGAAACCCCTTGTGCTATTAGGGAAAACAAATAAATCAAATGAATGAATTCATTTGAACGCCAGAAAGATCTATCATTTCTGTGTTCTAAGAATATCCCACAAACAATTAAATGTTCGTGTAACAGAGGCAAGCCTGATAAAATAATGAGTCTCTCTGGCGCCAGCAATAGGCCTGGCTAAAAGCCAGCAACAGACTGGCATTTAAAACCCCACAGAAAGTATAAGTGACCCCAGAATGGATAAACTAAGGAAGAGCTTCTCTTTGAACAACCGTAGCAATTCACCGTGCTGAATGTTACTTCGGTCTTGGCTTCATTGTGTGGCTCAAACTTGCGTGTGAATTTCCAGATGAATTTCGTGGGTCTCTACAGCCCAACAAAAATTAACCAGACATTTCAAGCTTGATTTTGGCATTGGATTCAGTCTTTCTTGCACTGATAAAAAGTGGTAAGGTGATGGAGAACTGGGAATTTCCCAGCATATGAGTGGGCATGATACTGGATACCATAAAATTTATTTGTTTATATCTATACCATCTGTACCTTTGGGCCCCAGAAATGGGGCATTCCACAATGAAGCAGGAGGTGGGAATGAGCTTGTGCCTTCTCAGCTTGCTACAAGTTATGCTGTAATTTGGCCTTTGGTCTAGGGATCAAGAAACAGAAGAGGTTTTCAGGGCAGCCTGGATAAAAAAGGATCTAACTTTTGGGAAGTGCAACCCCCCAGACCAACTTCATAATCTTTAAAGTAGTTTTACAGGCTTAAACTGTCCAGTAATGTAAATTACAGTAAGCAATGGGATTGCAGGAGTTTTCTTTCTTTTGAGGGGTTCTTAATCATCCTCTTCTAGCAATGGTACTGCCATTAATGGCAGCTGAAGTAAGCCAAGACTATTACACTGCTGCAAAGGAGAAAATTAACCAAGGAGGCTGAGGGATTTCTTTGCAGCCACTGAGCAGCGCTTTGCATCCATTAAAAATCACCCCTATTAAACAGGCATCACTCTTAAATATCCCCAAATCAGTATCAGAAACATCTTGATTCTAGGGTGTAAGTAAAACTGAATATTTTTAATATGCAAAATATGCAATTAGTCTTCATTACACACTTGCCAGTTTTAATTTGGGAAGAAAAAGCTGTGCTCCAGTTATTGAACTGAGGCCTTAATCTCATTTGAAATGCTTTAGGCTTAGGGATGAAGCTCTTTCTTCTGCCTCTTGACTTCCTTCCCACTCCCCTATATCTAAACGGAGCCCTCTCCCTCTTTCTCTGCCTTTTCCTCAGGAGGGAGGAGGGATGCCCTCCACCCCTGGAGGGAGGAACGCAGCAGAGCAGAGTTCTTCCTCCCAGAACATTTGCTGATGCACCTGTGTGGATTGGAAATACAGATGAAGCCCTGGCAGAGGGTGCCATTGCAGTTTCTTCCTGGAAGTTGATGGGGAAAAGGGAACAGTAAAATATCTAAGTTTGTTGAAAGGATTGCATATCTCGTTCAGTAGAAAATCGCTCAAAAATGTCAGTCTTTAATTGCACAGCGTAGGTGACGGGGGCAACCGACACAAAAGGCACCAGAATTATGGATGGTAAGTGTTCAGTTAAAGCAGGAGGAGGTGCGAGCACCCTAGCATGCTGTTTGTCATCTGCACCCAGCCTCCCTGCAAGTATGACTGGTCCTGCAGATCACATCTGAATGGCCACCACAAAAGCCTGCCACTTGAACGGAGCCCTATTTTCACGATAAAATCCTGCCTTGAGAATCCACCCTGTATCTGCCCCCTCTCAAATATAACCGCATGGATAATTTGCTGCTAATTCACTGATAATCCAGACTAAAGAACAAGTGCACAAGCACAGATGTGTTCTCCTGTGCTGCAGAAGGTTGCTGAGCGTGATGGGACTACTTCGTAATAAAATGCCTCAAAACAGTGTCTGACAAACAGAAACAATATATTTTAGTGCCCAAGTTTCTTATAAATCACATTAAATGCTTTTCAGGCACTTCATCTTCAGTCTTTCATGAACCCTAACTTTCAGAGATTAATTAGGCTTCTTGGTAGGATCTTACAGCAGAGATCATATACCCCTTCCTCGAGGGACATACCCCTTCAAAGTGAGGGAGGGAGTCCATGCATTCTGACCCTTCCAAATAAAATCACTCACGATATGTGTCCATATATATTCTAGCTGAAAACAAAGGCTGAATCACAATTGGCACCTTCCTGTTTGGGACACCTTGTTGTGCGATGTGGTATAACAGAGATGTTGTGGACCTGTGTAGTGGAGACCCAGTGCTCTCATCTCTGTGAAACTGGAAGAAATGTTACAATTCCATCAACATCTCCTTTTTTCAGACTGCCACTGTGATTCATAGGGAATGATTAATGGAAAAACTGTTTGCTGGACACTATTTGTTTATAGATGTGTTCTTGCTGACTGATTCATGTGTGATTTGTTATCTTAGCACACAGAAAGGTAGATAAAACACATGTAAAGTTCAGCAAACATAAATTGCTGCAGCCTGAGCATTAGATACTCCAGAAGCCAAAAAAAAAAGAACATCTCCACTATATGATTTCTCAAGAAGTTATTGACTTTAGAGATGTGTAATACATCCTGCATGCTGCAGTTTGCAGGACTGCCATCCTATGAATCAGAGATAATACCTGCTTCTAAATACTAGTAATAATTCCTAGAGTCATATGCTGTTAGCGTAACTGATGAGACATTGTGGAAACTTTTTAAGTCAGCTTTTTTTTTTCTCTTTTTTTTTTTTTTTTTTTTTTTTTTTTTTTTTTTTTGTAGCATTTGTCTGAAATCTGTGAATGACATTTGCTTCAGTTTACATTAAAGCAAAAACTAGAGAATCAATTTAAACTTCTGACTCCAGGTAGCATGTTGGTTAGTGTGACATACTGTAATATCTGAAAGAAAAAAGCATTTTGAAGATGATATGGTGTCCTCAGAAGTTCTAAAAGAATGGATAAAGCTTTCAGCATGGTGCAGTGAGGCAATTCTGTAAATAATGTGTGATATTTTTTATGAACTAATACTGTAAAGTAACACACATAGCACTTCCATTCATCAGCAGTTTGCTGCTGTATATACTGTACTTGTTTCTACTTACTGCTCACAAAGTGTAGACATTTTTCATGCAATATTTAACAAGTGGTAGTGTTTTCAGGAGAGAGTAGTATTTTCTATAAAAACAAAATGTAGTAATGCTGGGTACCTTCAGATTTTAAAAAACCTAAAACATAACACTGCCTAACAGAATTGGTCCTACTTTATTTTTTTTTTAATCAAGAGGAAAATAGCGTTTGCATTTACAACATTTCTTCAAGGTTATTTAAGTATTCGAGTGTTCTGTTTATTGTACTGATTATGACTTGCTTTGCCAAACCTAACAAATTTTAAGTCACTGCTTTGATAGTCTACCATTCCTTCTGTTCGACATGTGGTTTCTCTAGCATATGGATGTAATATTTCATATTCCATTTAATACTTCGTGTTAAAACTCCAGTTCTGCAGATCTTGGTTCTTTCACCTTCTATCTGTTCTGCTATATCCAATCTGACCCACTTATGACATGCCCAAGGCTGTCATAATAGTCTCTTCTAAATCCTTCTGTTAAACGCTTATTCAGATCTGGTGAGATTTTCTACATTTTTAAGAACTTAGCTATGTGTGTAGTGTGTATCAATGTCTTTCCAACAGGACTAGCATAAAAAAAAAAAAAAAAGATACACTATCTGGAGCTTTTCTACCTAAACCTAGTAGGTACCATCAGTATGAAATGTGATGCCTTCCAGACGTTTTGGAATTTCTTGCGATTGTTGAGCCGATTCTACAACATTCGGAATGACAAAATCCAGAAAGTCATATTCTGAATACTTTCTTGTGGCAAGACGTAAGGGCCTGATCCTGCAACATATTGAATATGTCATGAGAGGTCATAAATGCCCTTAAATCCCACTGAACTCAGAAGTTAAGAATGAAATTTAAAAACTGTATGAGATCTGTGAGCTTTCACAGCATAAACTCTGGAGCATTGGTAATTGCGGATATTCTGCTTTTGGAGACATATGTTACACATAGTCACAACAGTTGAGGAAATCAGTATATTTAGAACAGGAAATCCCTTTAATACACATGCCAATTAGATCAGAATTCTCTTTGAGGAAAAACATAGCTAGTTTAAGGAACATGTTGGTTTCCAATAGTCTTGATTCTTGAGCAAAAACATCTGCTAACAATGCTAATCATAGCAGAAGGAACGTCACAATTAAAAATGCATTTGACATCCAAAAGTTAAGACACAAAGTAAGGATCTCAGCTTTTTTTTAATCACTTGGAAGAATAAAGCGTTTTATCCCTTACGTGATGTCCTGATTCAGAACCAAAAGCCCCAGTGATTCTTTACCTTGAAATGGACCCACGTTTTTTTTTCCCAATAAAAACATCAACCTAGGTCTATTTATTAGGTGTATTAAGCTAATAAATTACATGGAAATCATTGTGCAGTGGCAATTACTACCACTTTCTTTTTTTTTTTTTTTCACAGACAAGGTGTAATTTTCTTGCCAACTGTCTGAATTGCTGCTTGTAGGTATATTATATGTATATTAAATAATGTATATTATTTTAATGATGTGTATTTCTATGACACCTATTTGAGCAGAAGCAATCTCCTCTGCTGTTCTCAGTGATCCACCAGAAACATGCTTTCCAATCTTTGGATTTGGATTTCCAATCCTATGGTAAATTTAACCTTTAACTGACGATTCATCCTGAAATATTTAGCAAGTATTTCTATGGAGCAGAAAATGGCAGAATTTTACCTTTTAAACTCCAGTGTGTTTGATCCATCTCATTGTTTGCAGTTTCTCAGGTGAATGTAAAATTATCAGGTGTATCCCTGACTTTTCACCACATGCAAACAACAAAAACTACGGTTGTAGCTATTTTTTAGCAATCTCCTAGTTTTCCTGCATCTATTTTATGCAACCTCTTTCTTTTCTGAAGTAATTTCTAGAAGTGATTAGATTTCACTATTGTCTACTTTATTATACAAGCCTGTCAAGGTCTTTTCTCATCACTACCTTACATATTACGATTAAATATTATTCTGTGCTTTAAACCTTTGATTGGAGTAGGAGCAAATAACAAGATTTTATTAGAATATGAGATTCATAAGAACAAAAATCGTATGGACTTATTTTGGCAATTTCCATCTCTAAAATTTGGGACACGCAATATGCTTAATGCTTCCAAAGCTTTTACTCCAAAGAGATCTTTTACCTTTCCTGACTGCAGTTTCTACGGTTTATTATAATTTGTGGAAGCTACAGGTGCGCTGTGTTTCAGTTTCATCCCTGAATTTCTTTCTGTATGACGTTCAGACATGAAGGCTTGTCAACCTGTTTGTCTCTCTCCTTGATGCATATTGGCAAGCTGGCAAATGGATAAAAAATTTAGGTGGTTTCCGTCGCTCAACTTATTTATAGCTCATAAAATTAAAAAATGTTCCCAGAACTAAAGCATTATGACATTGTACGTCCAGATTTTTACAATAGCTGATTCTTTTTAAGCCTAATATATCACCATAACATGGGGTTACTTTTGATACTAACATTGGACTGACTGTCCACAAAAAAGCAGGAAGTAAAGATGCATTGCTAAATTTTACCAGAACAAAATTAATCTATTCAAATGCCTGAAGCATGCAAGCTGGTGATGTATTATGTTACTCTGATAGAGTGACCTTGTACTATTGACAGAAAAGGAGGAGCTCCTTCATAACATCAAACTGCTGTAAAATTAACAAAAGACATAACAAGATGAGAAATTTATCTCCTAAAAAGGCAAAACCTCAAATCACTGATATCCTGACTCTCCCTTTGCTGGGAACAGAGCAGACCAGCCATGTTGGTAACAGATGTGAGAAACATGATCTGCTTCCTACTAGAGAATGGACTATGCAGGACTTCTTCATCTGTTTTCATTTCTTCTGAGGACATGGGAGGGCTTCTCTGCCAACTAAATGAGAAATAGAGAGCTCTATGGTTTTTCTGAGCTAAATTATTGCTGCCTCCCTTTGGGTTGCAATTTTTATATGTAAAGTGCTACATTTGTTCAAGTACTTGCTAGCATGTCAAAACCAGTATAAACTTGGAAACAAATATCATTTTCTCTCAAATTAAAGCAATCATGTTATGCCTTTGCTGAGTGTTAGTTACAGCACCTTTTGGATCCACATGATCCCTTTTAGCCTCTTATTATTCTCTTTTCAGAGACTCTGTGTGCCACCTCAAAAACAGTGAGCCACAGATTTTTGACAAATAGTGGTTATGTTTATAAAGCAGTATGAGAGAGAGACCTACAAGAAGTTGGACTGCACAATAGTATAGACTAATGTGTTTTCCAGAAAAAGTCAATAAGAAAAAGGAGAAAAAAGGTCAGGGACTCTTTATTTTTTTTTTTGACATTACCTGTTGTTTTCATAAACAATGTGTTTCTTCCCTACAGTCAGTTTAAGAGGTAGCATCAGCCGTGGTCACATTCTTCAGTTTGTCCATGTTGTTCCCTACTCATGACCAACTTCTTCCTAAATGCTTGGGCCTCTCCAAACATAGCTAACATGACGTGGCTGCCAGTCCTGTGCAGGAATCACTGGACTCTCTGATGGGTTGCCTTCTTTGACCACTGCTTGCAGAAGCTCTAGCCCAGCAAATCAAATACAGATTCAGTGAGTAGTCTCAGGACTCAATTCAGTTGACTCAGAAAAGCCATGGCGCTGTCTAGATTGCTGTTGCACAGTCACCTGGGGCTGTCAGTACCCATAGGAGATCCATTCTCACCTGCAGGCTGAGCAGGATGCCCTCAAGGATCTAAATGGGCAAGAGACACCCATGTTTAGGCAACTGATTCTTTAAATGTCTGTTTTCTTCTCTTCTGCAAAACCTTCAGTGACAAATTTGAAAAGTATTTTCTTAAGGGTGTTAAATATCTAGGTTCTGCTTATGAAAGGAAAGAGGACATTAACTCAAATACCAGAGAAGAAGGTGAACATAACTTTAGCCAAAGTCTTTGGACTGGATCTCTAGCTCTTACAAACCAACACATGAATCTCCATTACATACGAATAGCTCACATAGACAGTCCAGACAGGTATATAGGCTTTGGGATATACTGTGTCCTTATGAAAAGACACTTTTGAACTTGTTCCACAGAAGCAGTCTAGTGCCTGACAGGGTTTTGGCAGCCAAGGAACACAGCTGAATGTTGAGCCTCTGTCACGGATTCGACCCTTGAAGAAAATGCCCACTTCTGGAAAGAAAGCTGACTCTACTCACACCTCCAATTTATGTCCAGTATTGTCCTTGCTGGACTCCACTGGGTTGCTCCCCCAATGCCTGTGCTGTCTTTAGCACATCCATGTCTGGAAAGATTTGGTAACTTGGGCACAATGACGACCAGACTGCTTCAACTCTCGCAAGTCTCACATGTTGACATGGCTCAGCACCTGAAGTAACACCGGATGCACAGGGCGGTCCAGTGCAGGGACTCAAGCTGGTTCTGTATGAGCCAGTTCAGGGCTGGGAGCTATCGCACTGCCTAGGTTTCCATGTGCCAGAGCATTGTAACACCCAGATTATCCTGGGTAACACACAGCTGATGTCAGTGATGCTATATTGACTTAAAACAGCTGGGGATCTAGTCCTCCATGTGCAATTGCAGAAAGAAAATATGGAACGAAGTTTCAGAGGAGATTAAATGAATCCAGAGTCTAACCACACTTCAGAAATTTTGCCAGCCCCATTTATTTGATAGAGTACATTTTATCATAACCAGAACATCTCTCATTCTTCCCTCAAAGAACACCCCATGGCAAACAGAGCTTTCCAGAACAGAAAAAGAAGAAGAAGTAAAAAACAGAAAAGAAGAAGAGCCAGAACCTCCATAAGGTCTATCAGGGAGTTCACTACCACCCTCTAAGTTACATGGAAAGTGTTCAGATAATATGGTGGCTGACAGCACATGTCCCTAAAATAAGGTCTTCGCTATACCTCAGTGCAGGAAAGGAGATAGAAAGAGTGAGAGATAACAGAAGTACTAAACCCACAAATTAAAAAAACAACACAAGAACAACCCTCTTCCACAAATAATTATATGTACTTGAACTGTTAAATTGATCAAATCTTCGAAGAACAGATGCTGATATCTCTGTTAAATAGCTAATGTGTAATGCTCCAAAAATAGTAACAGCATTACTGCAGTGATCCGCAGCAGTCTCTTCACTGTCATTGATGCTCTCCTCTCCTGCAGCTTAGGGTTCTACCACCACCCTATTGCTTAAAAATTTGTTGGTCTCCATCTCCTCTTCTGGACTCTTTCATTATCTGAGAGCATATCCCAACCTCTTCTTCCTATTCAGTAAGATCACATGCAGTGTTTTACTTATTATGAAAACTGTTGGAGGGAAAGAAAGATTTAGTTTGTCTGAAATGTTCCCGTTTCCAATGAGAACTTAAATACTTTAATTTATTGTGAAATAAATAAAGTTTAAGAAGCCAGTATGTAGTGAAAGGCCTAAAATAATAATGAAAAAAAGTAAAAAGCAAAATTCTAAACCCACTTTTTTTAGTAAAAAGAGCAGATAAAACTGTTGCTCTTAAGATTTTTTTCTTTCAAGCAGCTGTATCTGCAATACAATCTCTGCTTTCCTAGTAAGTAAAAAAGGCAAGAAAAGGAAGCAGAAAATTCTTTAGAATAAATCTGGCTTCCCAGCTATGATGCATCCATCACTAATATTTAGCTATTTACATGTTAGATATCTAGTTTAAGCTACTTGTCTAAGCTCCTGCCACAGTAATCAAAACAGGTGGATATTTACTTTGAAGAATTCATACCATCCGACTTACATGCCTTTCTCAGATTGCCGTAAATTAGTCCACCTAGAGATACCCCTTAACATTTCTACATTTAGGTATTAACACACTTAACCATGAATGAATATTTATTGCTACTGAAGACTTTGTTTCTGGTTAGCATAGACCAACAGGAATACTTCTCTGTAATCAAAATAGAGCAAACTGTGTACAGAAGCACCCTAAGACCAGAGCTGGCATTCATCTCACCTAATTGTCAATGCTTGTGTCAAAGCTCATTATCTGGACTTATGTTGTTACCAGTAGGGGAAAAAAAAAAAAAAAAAAAAACNGATCTACAGGGGGTCTTCTAGTTCAAGACTATCAGCAGCTCTAGATCAGATCAGTACTGGCTTTGTCTTGAAAATATCCAAGGGTGGACATTTCATGGCCTTTCTGGGAAGCTTGTACAGTGGTCTCCAGAAAAAGTCATCTGCGTGGAAGTGTGGAATTAGACAACTCCTCCAATCTGTTTTAAATGGCCACTGCAGAATGAAGGAACTGCTCCTCAGCCTGGACAGCCTCCAGGGATTTTGTCAGATGTGGGTGCCTGCCACCTAAGGTTTGGTGGGACAAAGCCTATCCCAGTTAGCCAAGTCTGCAAGTGAGACTTAGCTCTCCAAATTTTAGATATTGAAAGGTTCAAGTGTTGAGTCTCAGATCATGATGCAGGCTTCTCCTCAATCAGTGGAGAAATATTTCCAAACAGTAATTCATCCCATCCTGGGACACATGCCTGTGAGGTGGACTGAGCTGCCCTCAGGAGATGTGCTCCTTTTATCAGCTATATGGGAGAGTAGATGAACAATTTAGACTATAGGTCTACATTCCAGATATTTAGGCATTTTCGAATCAAATAGTCAGAAACTTAGGAATAATAACTTCTGTTCCATGCATATATATGTATATATTATATAACAATCATTACAAAGTTTGGCTATCATATCATTAAAATGTATAGCATTTTAACAATGCTTTGCATTGGCAGAAAGAAATCTTGTGCTAAAATACTGCTCAGATCATCATTTTCCAAAAATCTCTCTCTTTAAAGAGATCACAGGAGACTTGATAATAGAAATGAAATGCCTCAAGGTTTAATTTATATTTTCTACTTTTTCCATTTGCAGGAAGAATACCAAAGGCATAAACAGCATTTCTCTGTAACTATTTAGGGAGTTGCACAAATTTCTTAAGGAATTAAATTTCAGTGTGCATAGACTGTGTAGCAAAAAGAATCTGGCATGCAATGAAACATAAGCAATGCATGCTGAGATCCATAGTTATGTCTAGAATAAAATATAATTTAGCTTTTTAACATTTAATAATCCAATAAGACAAAGCCAATGCTTTTCTAGCAGCTTTAGTCACTCAACTGGGAACAATCTAGTTAAAGAAAATATATTTAATACAGCTAGTGAAGGTTTTTTAAAAGGGTCACTAAGCAAAAAGGCAATTTATGACTTTTTTTTATGAAAGAGTTGCCCTTCTATTTATCTAAACTGCCCAGTGACTGAATGCTGCTACTGCTATTTTCAGCCTCTGTCTCATTTAGTACAGATAATGTAAAATATGTTCTTTTCGTTTAAATGAGACAGGACCAGTTCATGACTTCAAGGGAGGGAGGCAGGGCAGGGGGAGAGAGAGAGAGAGAGAGAGAGACTTACGATAGCTTCAAAACAGACGCTGGTAAAACGAACAACAGCAACGTGGCTGTGCCACCTCTGTTGTAGACAAGAAACACTGCAGTGTCTAACTGATAATTCTGTTTTAAGGAAGAAGCACTCAGAATCATACATTTTACAGCTGCAGTCCTGTTTACTGTTCCTTTCCCTTTATGCCTGGTATTTGTTCACATGAAATGAAGACAAGCATCGAGCAGGTCAAGCATCATTAAAAGGTTTGAAATTATTCTTAAGTAATGCTTCTGCCAATAGAGCGCTACTTTTTTCCAGCTAATATAGAAGAAGAGACCGCCTGTGACCCAGGTCTTGGCTGGCAGTTTGTAACTTGGATGTCCTAATGAGTGTACTAATGATTGTTGATGGAAACAGGACATGAAGTAGCATCCCTATCACAAAACATAAAGATCTAATACTCAGTAGAATAAGCAACATAGTAAAACATTTTTTCCATGCAGTCATTTTAAATGGATATAGAGTTTTGGATGCTTATTTGTGGTGAGCAGTTTCCTATATATTGTGTGACAAGCTCAGTCACTGACCACAGGATGCAGAAATATCTGTGGTATATGCAAAACTACTTTGTAGACAGATGTCAACTGCCTTGAGCCTCTCCTGAAGCAGCTGAGTACACAGCAGTAGTATCCAAGTCACTGGGGTTTGGCAGGTTGCTGTTGAGCTCTTGGTTCAGTCAGATCCTTCAGTGAACTCTTCACTTTGTTTTAGGCCTCTTCAGTTTATTTGGCCTGTGTCGTAGCACTAAAGATTTATCAGCCAGCCCTGCTGACCACCCACTGACGTCAAAAAACTTCAAAATATTATATTGTTGTATCCTTTTATTTTCACTACTAGATAGATAAAAAATTTTCTGTTCTCCTGGGGTAGTAAAGTTTACATTTTTCTCTATTTCCTATGGTCAGAATAAGCACCGTAACTGCAATCTTGATCTTCTAGCTCTGAACAAGATATTATAACAAGGAGAGCATTGCCATCTCTGCAGCTACTTTTACCTCATCCCCATTAGATCTTCCTGGGGATTTACCAGAGACCTACCAAACAGTATCACATAACTGCCCTTGGGCATAGTAAAAACCAAAGGTCACATTAGGGCTGGCTGAAAAGCAGTAATTCCCGCTCATGAAACATGCTGAGGTTTCAAAGCCTGTTTTAATATGAACAAAACCAATACCTCCTTTTAAACTAGCATGAAGAAAAGAAACCTGTTCCAGGAGCCCAGATGGGATATTGTCTATAACCTACATATTAGGTACACACTTTGGACAAAGAAAGAGCCAAACTCAGCTCCCCACAAGGAACCAGGCAGTGAAGAAGTTGAATCTGAGCTTCCCTCCTTCCAGGTAAATGCTTTTCTCTTCCTGAACACTCCTGAACCTGAGAAACTTAGTAATCACATTTTCAGAGAATACCAGTATGTTTTATAAAATGCTTTGATTTTAACAAAATAGCCATCATAGAAGAAAAGAGTTAATTCATGCCTTGAAGCAACTATAGCTGCAGAGAACTGAATGAATTGCCCCTCAGATGTTTGGCCTCCTCTTCTGTATGCAATTGCCCATGTCAAAAAGCAGTCATACAAGGTTATTGGTTCCAGTCAAACAGGCATCAACATTTTGGGGCCCACATAACAGAATACTTGGAGGTTTTACAAGCCTAAGTATGTTGGGATGCCAGTTCAGCTCGGTGCCTTTCCTTACTTCAGATTTATGGTCAGCACATCTAGCCAGTAGTAACAAATGAGGGCCCCTTCAGCCAGGCAAATATTCACACCTGATGGCTCAGGACTAAAATACAGCCATATTTCCAGGGTTTAATTCACTCTAGACCTCAGCTTCACAGGACTTCCCAGCACTACAAATCATTGGCACTTCTGACAAAGGCAGACTTGGTATTTTAATATTGCATATCTCCTTTTTTTGCTTTCAAAAAGGTCCAGTAATATGGGACAACAACTGAATATTTTGCAAGGTGAAAAAAAATTATGAGGCTATGAGAATTAAATTACTCCACCAGAAAAGCTCTATCAATCATGTTAATCTAACTATCAAATTTACCTATCCCTCTGACATGGCATGGAGCCATTTTAACCGATTCTGAAGGAGGCAAGGTTCATGTGCTCAGTTAGTCCTCTTCGTTTCCTTTCTTATAATGTTCAGGCTAGTTTTAGCCTAATCTGATCTTAAGATAAAGGTTTCAAAATGTGAAATATGAAAATGTGCTGTCAGATATAGGAAAAATATTCTTGTATTGTGACTGCTGATAGTCAGTGTGGATTCCCCAGTGTATAATAAAGTATAAGCTTGTGCCTCATATAACTCGTTAAAAAATTTAGTCAACTGTAAGAATAAAGTGATTGGAAACTCGTCTTTCATTGCTCTGGCTCTTAGAGAACTGTATAGATTTTTTTGAGAAACAGATTAGATAACGAAGCCGTACATACAAGGTTCTGGTCTACTGAAAGTTTGTAGACAGTCTGCGCAGGTATCTTTGGCTAAGCATGTATTCTTTAGAAATAACACAATACTATCAAAGTTTGCCTGAGGGATATGCCGAATAAAGCAGTAACAGCACTGAACTGCTAATATCTTTGTATTTGATCCAATCACTCAACTTACAAGACAATATTTCTTAAAAAAAAAAAAAAGCTACAAGAGGCAACATTTCACTGATAAAAAGGCGTGAAAGAATAAAGATCCTTGCACATACCCCAAACACTATTTGGCTGAAGTGCAGATATTTATGCCATGTTGTTCATCCTTTTTAGCTGTTGGGATAGCCCACTGCTTGTGGTTTTTTTTTTCCCCCTAGAATATGCCCAAAGCTGTGTGATTTCTCCTTCTCCATGAGACTACATCTCCCAGCATGCAGGATGGTCCCACCATTGTCCAGCTGGGCTGTATCTTGCAAGTTCCTGGCTGCTGTGCAAGGCAGGAACATGGCTCAGCTGGCAGAGCCGGCCATAGGGAGGAGAAGTAGGAGGTATTCACACTACTTCTCTCCTAATCCGCTGTCTTAGCTTATTTTAACTGAAGTGTTCTGGTTTTGATCAACACTCCCCAAACAATTCAATTTGGACATGTTTTATCAAGGAACAGTTGACATTTTTCCCTTGCATTGTTCATGAAGAATATAATTCAACAGAAAGTCCAGCTTTTCATCTAAAAAATTCCAATTCCAGCAGTAAACCTAAAAGCTGTAATGTAAATCAGGTTCCTTAGTTTGCTCACTGAAATGAAGAAAAAATTATGTTTCAGGATTTTGAGGAACGGTTTTTGAAATTCAGGTGGCAATAATAACAAGAAATAGACAATGCAGTATACCATCTTTTAAAAATACTTAGTTTTGTTTATTCATAGTTTTGAACAACAATATATTTCAGCAGAAACCTGTGAATAGATTTAGTTAACTCCAAACTGTATTTTTAATTGGTCTGCTGAATACCTTCTGCTTTTACAAGTAAGGAAGTAAGGGTAGGAAATATTTTCTGTCTCTTCTTAGGAGGCTCATAAGGCTTTGTATGTTGCATATTCACAAAGACTGACAATTTCTTCACATTTAAGTTTTATTTAATATTCACCCTTTACTTTTCCATCTTTTAATGTAATAACATTCTTGTAACAGGTTTTAAGCGTATCACATGTTCACATTAAATCAGAAGAAATTCCTGACCGTTATAGTTGCAAACACTGTTATCACAGAATTTTCATGAACTGATGCATATTGTGATCTTGATTTTAATAATACGTAAACAGAAACCCAGTTGCTTCTCGGTCACCTTAGTAAACTCAGATAAAGAAGTAGCTGCTATACAGGACCAAGCGTGTTATGCCTCAACCTCAAGACAATTCAAATCTCTTTATATTCATAGTTTATGTATAAAGCATATTTTGCTGTCGTTAGTACTTCATAAATCTCTGAAAACTTCTATTGTTTTTGAAATGTCCTCCTGCTGCCTATGTTATACAATAAATTAGTTGCTAATAAAAATGAGTTTGACTCAGCCAAGATGGTAGTGAAGTAGTGGCTGTTGGGCTGCCAGTGAAGGCTTTGGTTTCCAGGCCTCCAGCCAACGCAGCCTAAGCAGATTAAAGAGGTAACTTGCTCACTATTGATGAAAGATGGGAAAAGGTCATACTAAGATACTATCTCTTTCTTTTTCCCCCTTTTTATGTTAGCGCGTCATATGCAATTGATAGGTCTTAAAATACAGAGAAATACAGAGACAGTACATCACAAACTCTTAGCTCCCTCCTAAACAAACTTCATTATCTAAGACTGGGTTACGTGCAAACTTCTTCTACATTTAGAAGTAGCTCCCTTGCCTAGCACATGGTATCACTGCATCAGTTCTGTTGTGTAGGAGTGTACAATGGTGAGGTGGAGTTTCCAGACTCCAGTCGAACCTTTTCAAGCAGAAGGAACCTGTGTTTTCCTCTGTTGGCAGGCTTAGCATGTCCTTATGCGTACTTGGGGAGCACCACCACTACAGCTGTGCTGGCTTCCAGCCATCAACCTCCTAGTTCACAAGAGAGGATTTATGAACTCTCTTGGATTCATCCCCGTTCAAACTTAAACATGAGCTTAATCCCAGTAAAGTCAGTGGTACTTAAACATACATAGAAAGCTAAGCATGCCTTTGCAAAACAAAAATGGTTCTGGGAGAAGAACTGTATGGTTTCTACCGCCTTCTGCTTTGGCTCCTCAACCTCCAACCAGGTAGGTCCAACAATAGCTCCAAGACCTTCTGGCCAACCCTCAATTCCTCCTCTTGGACAAAGTTCACAGTTATTTTATTTTCATTGCCAAATCAGGGTAAAGTCTAATTTGAAACGGCAAAGTACTATATGAAATGGAATTTCCTTCTTCTGCCCAGCTCTCATAATGACTTAGAGTTGTAGTTTAAGTAAAAGATAATGATATTTTTATTAAACTAAACAGCACTTGTTAGCAAAAGTAAAGGGTCAAACTAGAAGTGGTGTTGCTTCGTGCTGCCCAAATGGGTAATAAAATGCAATTATTTCCCTCTCAAATTGCTGTGATGATGTTTTCCACTCATTTATGTGGTATGCCAGTACACGTTCCCTGAATGTGCAGAGCAGAGGCATTCTGCTAAAATATCCCTGCCATGAGATTCCATGAAAACTCAGACTTATCTACTATAAAAATATTTCTCTCTCTTCTGGCTCAAAACTTTCTTTTTTTTTTTTTTTTACAGAGCTCAGTAATTTTCATTCTCTCTCAGACTGAATTTAGGAGACATGTTTAAGCAAAACTATGAAACATTCAAGATCTGAGATTTTATATCCCAGAAACTAGGGAAACTAGTGCCATGTATGAGGAATGCCAATGTATTTAGCGCTCTTCTCTGGTGAAAGTAAAAAGGGACTTGTGAGATGAGGAGAAGGTATGATTACTGTTGGAAATGTGGTGTCAGCTGAACTTTCCACCCTGATTAAGGCAAAATACTTATGAATGAGGGCAGTGGGATAATATAACCACATTGCATTTCTCAGTTAACTGATTATGTAAATGGCCTTCAAGACAGATTATAAGAAATGAATATACATGCTTTGCAATCTGGCTGCCCTTGATCAGAATAATTTATTTAAGGTTATAAATACCAACTCCTGCTCCTCGTGTTTCGTACCACTCAGAATAAGACAGAGTAGCTTGTGGACTGTGGCCTAATTCCACTCAACCTTTAGGTTATGTATGAACAGCTTTTAAATTAAGAAAAAGATTGTTAATATTGCAACAGGGTTTTGGGTGTTAAATCCTCCTTTTGAGGGAGGGGAGAGGAGGAAGAGGGAAGATCATACAGCACCACCTTTCTGCCACTCAGGTCTTTCCCCTGTCTCTTTCAGCCCCACTTCTGGGAAATACTTTCCACCCCCAGAGCTGACTATGGTTAACCCTTTGGGACAGCACAAACCAGCTCCTGCTGAAACTACTGAGAATTTTGTCATCATCTTCAGAGAAGAAAACCAACCAAACAAACAATAAATATGGGCTTCTCTGAGTTTATCTAATCTCATTTTGCCTGATTTTCATATGTATGAGGCAAGTTGTTCAGTTCTGTTGTGTTTCTGATATTTCCTGGTGTGAATTTTATCTTCTCTAATTTGCAGCTATTTCACCTTATTATTCACACTCACAATCTGCTGAAGTAGTTACTCCGCTCTGATAGCATTACTTCTCTATTTACATGTTTAAATATTTTTCCTCCCTCATTCTTCCATAAATGCCTTTCCTAAGCTGTGTATATTAAAACCTATTAACCTGTTTCAGTTGGTCACATGCAACTGTCCTTTTAATGATTTTTTTGCATTCACTTTTGTTCCCATTTGCATTGAGATATACACGTGTTTATTTTATGTTATTTAAAAAACCCACAAACTTAAAAATCGAATACCTACACTGGAGAACAACGGAGGCTATGTGGTAAAGACTGCTAAGACCCTAATCTCCCCTCTGACACTCATTACGGTACAGAAATCATTGCTTTAAGAGAAGCACACGTATTAAGTTCATGCCTAACTTGTTGTGCAGGATTATTCCCTGTTTTACCCCTTTCAGCACACCCTCGTGTTCTGCCTTTAACCAAGCATCGGTGCTGTTGGAGATCTCTTTTCTCAGCCACACACCGATGTGAAGTAGGGATCAGGCTGCTGGCTGGGAAAGCGGAGGAAAGCCAGAGTACTGGGTCGGGTGCATCCAGGAGAGGGAATGCACAAGACCAGGTATGTATCACCCGTCAGACTTCATCTACTGTAGCTGGAGCATCCTTCTCAGCTGGGTATTTTCCTTACAGGGGATGTGTGCAGCTAGCGCAGGGTGAAAGTTAGTAGGCAATTTTCTGACATAATGGATTTTACTTGGAAAGTGCTGACTCACTGAAAATAAAGCTTTTCCCAGTGCGTGTCAGCTTCAATGAGACAGTGTTCGGGAAAGCGTTCTCTGCTCAAGGATGGAATTTCTGCTCAAAACTACAGACAGAGGACCACCACTGAACAGCCAAAAACTTAGCTCTTGGAGGAGTGTCCTAAGATGAGAAAGGTCCAGGGTTCAAGCCCTTGCTCCAGCACAGATTCTGCTCACCGAGCACAGAGATTCGCAGGTCCAATAGCTGGAAAATGATGAGATGATATCTGGAAGCAAACCTGTCATTTCCTATTGCTTGTAATCATAGGCAACTGCAGAAATTTGTACTTGATAGGGCCCGAATAATTATTTTCACATGATAACGTATGTGGAATTTAATTTGCCATTACTACATATACACTTAGTTCTGTTGCATTAGCAGTTTATGTATTAAAATGATATATCCGTGCCTCAGTGCTAGAGCAGGCTTCCCTGCTTGGGTCTGGAATGTATTGTTAAATACGAGAATATTTCTAAATAACTGGCATAATAACAACTACATTAGGCTGCTCAAGCACTGTTCAGTTTATTTACTTTAGAGTCTTCAAAGAAACGCAAAACACACTTTGATAGAAAATAAAATCTGAAACCCCTACTGTACTTCAGTAATCCCCCTGACACGTCAAACAGCAATTTCTGCTAAATGACTCCATGGCTCCTGTCCCTCTACAGGACATTTGTGTCTGATTATAGCCCCGAGTTACAGGCTCTGGGAAGGCAGAACTCCCTTTTGGTGCATCACTGGCAGCACTGCAGCCCTGTACTCCTGCAGTAGGAATTGTACTGCAATGGGACCAGAAGGAAGGGAGACTGGGAACTCTTGACCTGAAGTTCCAAAGGGCAGCCTGCAAAGGCTTTTTACTGCAAGGATGGGTTTTATTGCATCTATTGTTATATCCACTGATTTCACAGTACTGAGTTGTGGATAAATTTGCTTACTTATTTAACAACCTCACGCACTAGAGCTAGATGCAGTGTCATTTCTGTTAACTTGTGTTTGCCAGTGGGCCTTACCCCACCTGATACAGGTTGGACCTCACTTGGACACATTTGCAGAATCCATACCTTTGAGCGGAATGGCTGAGTTTTGTGTAGATGTTTTGCCTCAGTCTTGGTGGTTTCCATTTAGGCAGTACTACAAAAAAGGTAAATATCTATCTCAGCCATAGAGCTAATGAGGCTTAGACATGTAATCCTCACTGTACAGCAATGATGATCTTCTGTTTATATACCACCTTTTATCCAGGCAGATTCCAAAGAAGTATGTAAAACTGTGTTTGTGTATACAAGACTTCACCCAGTGCAAGCCTGCAGGTCCCTCAGGAGTGGAGCTCTGCAGCTGTTTAAACAATGCACAACAGTACCCAGCAGTTCAGAGAGGAAGACATTTCAGGCTGAAGTTGGAGCAGCAGTTTAGACTCAAGATACGTAAATCCTCGTTGAGTGGCTGCAGAGGTATAACCAAATGCCAGCTTCACACAGGAACTTGGGTGGTGGCACCTTTATCATCTCGACCTTTCTATGTCCTGGCTCTGAAATATAGTAAGGTAATCCTTACAGATGGCTTTCTACTCCAAATGTTTAATCTAGGAAATACAGAGAGGGCCACCTTCAATCCTGCTAAACTGTTTTCTAAACAGAAGCTCACTAGCCTGAAAGTTAGAGGCCAAGCATGCCTTCCCTGTGCTGAAGGCAACACCTACCTTCTCTCACTATTCTCAGTCTTAACCCAGCTCCTGCAGCTAAGGTACAAAAGCAATTTTTATCAGAGTCAACTATTTGTAAAGCAACAGGGTTAGGTATTATCTTGGGGTCTGGCCCGGCCTTCTCAAGAGCTTAGGCACCACTTAACGTGTGAACTGCAATTTGGATTTAGATGTCTCAAGCCTGTCTACATTTCTCTTTGAACTCTTGTGTGAGTTAGGCATGTAACTCTAGAAGAGAATTCATAATGAGCTAAAACAATCTGGCTTTCCAATTTGCATAAGGAAAACCCATACACTTGAACTCCATAGGGAGCTAAAAGCCATTTCCCAGGAACTAGGAAGCCAGAGCCAGAAACAGTCCAGAGAAGACTCCCTCGTTCAAACACAGCTGGCACCTCAGCCCCAGCCAGCCTTTTCCCAGGAGTTGTCACTGCTCTGTTTCTCCTTCCAGAGCAGAGAAAGTGCGTTATGGTTTGTGCCACCTAGCAGCCATCTTCTGCCTACTTTTGAAGACAGTGGAGGGAAATGGGCACTTATAGGACTTGATTCTCCTGACCAAATATAGACACTTGCAGCAGCATACAGTTTAAGAAAAACATATCAGAAGTGGGTACCTAAGTGGGAGCTATATATCTAAGTTTTCAGAACAGTCGTGGAGATCTGGTCAACACAGTCAGTGGAGACCAGTCAGCAACTCAGTTCACCCTACAATACAGTTACCTGTAGCGGGCTGAACTGCCCTGTGGTTCCCCTTCTCTGTATAGATTATATCTCCACTGACCATACCAGAACATTTAAAAACATGACTCGTTTAGATACCTACACATAGATGCTGGATTCAGCTGTCAGTCGAGCTGAATCCTATCCCTGCCCTCAGGCTGAGGTGAATTATGGGCTGTTTCTCACCGCTTGCTACAAAGGGAGTGTGAGTAGCTCAGGGGTGGACACGCTCATGCTCTCCTCATCCGAGCTGTGCTCTCAAAGCAGTGTCTTTTCTGACCTGCTAACCTGAGCTGAGACTGAGCAGGTCCCATGCCAAATCTGGGTGCTGTATTCCTCCTCTTTCTGTCTGCCACAGCAGAAAGTGTTGGGCAGCAGGAACAAGGACCTCTCTCCTGCAGGAAAACCGTAGTTGGGCAGCTGCATGGCCTGTCCTGCAATCCTGACAGCTCCTGCTTCCAAAGCTCGTCTAAGGGAGGTGTCCAGGCTGAGGCAGGAGCGCTGATGCTGGGGCAGGAGCACCGAGGCTGGGGTAGGAGCATCGGGTCTTCTGCCTCTCCCAGAGCCGCTCTGTGGATCAAGACAGCAAACCTGACAAATGTGTCAGTCACGCACGTAAGCACAGTCTGCGCACCCAGAGCCTAGGAGCTTGGCTGTGCTCTGATACTGCCATCATAGTAGGACCTGTCCCAGCACTCCAGCACTTCTCATATTACTAAAAATAATTCTTGCAGTAATGTGGGGGATCCTGTGACAAGCTCTTATCTGAAAGATGCTGGCTCCACCTAACTTTGCTCACAAATGCCTGGTTGCAAGCAGCCAAGTTTGTGTACAGACAAGATGAAACACATGTGAGGGTTAAGGGGGATGTTAATGAAGCAATCCTGCTATCGTACTGTAAACTCAATCTTGTAGCCATACAAGCAGGGCTACTGACCTCACCAGAGGAAGGAAGAAGAAAGGGAGATCAGCCCCTGGAGCTCAGTCAAATTAAGGTCCCAGTTCTGCAACCAGGTTCCCTAATGTTAATAAGGTTTTTGCTTGGGCTCATGTTGGTAAATGGGGACTTAGTTACACACGTCTGATTAAAACTAAACAGAATTTGACAGTGCAACCTTTTCCTTATGCTAGAAATGTACAGCTGTGTGCCAAATATGCAAGATAAAAGAATATAACAGAACTGAAACAGTATAAAAATAGGTTACAGTAAGCATACATTTTTATAGCTACATATTTTTTCCAGTTGATTCCACCCAGTCCATCTTTCTTCAAATAATTGTCATTAATCAAACACAAATATAGGCCCCATGGGTCTAACTCAGATTTAAAGCTAAGCACATGTGTAAGTGTTTGTTGGTCTGGAGTCTTAGTTGTTGCAGCTTTATTGAAAAACATTCTACAATAGATTTCTTTCCTCTACCTCCCCTCCTCCCACCCAACAAATCAAATTACAGAGGGATTGATCTAATCATTTTGAAAAATGTTTTCATATCTCAAGTATAGTCTTACACCACAAAAAAATAGAAAGCCAGAACAAATCTGCTTTTTCCATTGTCAACAGCAGATACCGTCCAGAGTCTTGCTTTAAATCTTGCAGATGGACAGCAGCTACAGCGACATGCGGCGCAGCAACAGCTACGGAGAAAACAAGTAAGCTCATAAAGCATCGGCTCGCACAAGCCAGGAAAAGCAGGAGCGAAGGTTCAGGTAGGTTGCTGCTCCCTTTGGCAATTCCTCCAAAGATACGAGAGATGCAGCAGCTTTGTGACAAACAGCAAGTGCCTGGATTTGGGCTCAGAACAAAAAAGCCAAAAACGTACCCCACGCATTCGCTACTGCCTGAAGAAGTCTTACTGATTTCAGTAGGATTCTTTACGGTTACAAAGATAAGTGTGTGGCTGTGCTTTTGCACAATTCGGTATATAAAAAGTTACATTCTTAAAGAAGTTTTTGTATGTATACACATGCATATATTTAGATCTATACATACTTAGGTTCTGTGTATACCTACATAACTTACATACACATAGCTACATAGAGGAAAATTATTTCCCAACCCAGCTAAAAAGGAACAAAGAAAAAACCCAAAGCCTGATAACCCTTGGCACCCCAACAAACTCAAAGAACCCAAGACAGCAGAAAGAAACAAGAGAGCAGAATGTGGCCTTCCCCACCCAGCACGAGGAGTCTGGGCTGCACCCTTACCATAGTCCCATGCTGAAATAGCATCCTCAGCCATGTCTTTTTGTGAAAGACTCCTTTCTGCAACATGCTCCAGCATTTTACATTCCTCGTCTCCACAAAAGAACCTTTGGATATGCAAAGTCAACCAGACCTTATTATTTTATTTTTTTTATTTCTAACATCCTGTGACACATACTTTTGTTTCCAGCTGCCCGCTGACTTATTGTAGGAGGAAGATCTGCCATTTCCCCATATCCCCGTGATAAACCTTTCAGGGAACTCTGCATTTTGGAAATGCTGTTTGTGCTGAAGTAGGATTTTAACATTTTGGAGAAAACAAGACACGTCCATGCTACTTTAACTCGATCTTGCCCTTGAAGAAGGATCTGTGTGGGAAACATTTCAGCATAGAGTAAACCCTCCACCTTTCCTTTAGGAACATAGTGTGAGATTGACAGCGGGGATACAGATTTCCAGAAAAAAAGCAAATGATTTTGCAGGTTCACGTGGTTTCTTTTCCACACACCTTCTGCAAACCTCAGACGTTACTGCAACGGAAGATGAATTACTCAAGTTCTGTGAGATCAAGGAGCAAGGCCCTCCATGAGGAAAAATTGTGTAGAGGGTAAGGGTCGAGGTATGCCTCAAATGTTCTCAGTTATCTATTTTACTGCGAACCAAACACAAGAACAGAAAAGGACTTCTTAACTCCACTCTTCTTCTTCCCTTTTCTTGTAGTAGGGGGATTCGCTTAATTCTTTACAGCTGACCCAGCCCTTCCACCCTGACAATCTTTGTGCAAAGTTTACGGCATGCAGCTGTGGTCCTTCTGCTCAGGGCAAGAATGTTAACCCTTCCCCTGACAATCCTTGAACTGGTTATTATATACAGTCCATCACACGAATCTGATTTGAGACACCACCAGATGGTTGTTATTTAGGTGAAAGCAGACCCAAATAGAATAATAGTCCAAAACACTACAGGGTCAGTTACTAAACTACTAATTTGTGATCAGAAGTTGGAAGGAAGAAATACGTTGGCATGTAGAAGGGGCATGGATGTTTGTGTTTGCTAGTCCACATGCGTTCCTCCTCTTGAAGAACTTTCAAACCGAAGCCGAGAGCTTTTTCTTCCATTAACTGTCTTGTCTGGGGGCTTGGGTCAGGTTTTGGGGTTTTTTGTTTTGTTTTGTTTTGTTTTTTAAATGAGCTGTTCTGAAACACCAACCTTTTTAAGGAAAGGTTGAACTTAATTCACAGTGGAGCCAGAAAAGAGAGCCAACCTTCCACTGGCACTTCTGCGCCTGAAAAGGGAAGAAAATTGACACCTGGAAATGCTGACATTTCGGAAAACAAATCTTACCCATTTTTGAGTACAAGTAGGATGCTGGCAAACAATGTGACATTGAAGCAGGAGGAATGTAGAAAAACTTACAAAACAAAACCTGAGAGGACTATTTAGAAACAAATAAATGATGAGTGTGTTGAGCAGCGCCATGGCTAGTGAATCTGTATTGCCACGTTTCAATTCATGGACAGAATCTGGTAGATAATGCTTCTCTTTCCCCTCATAACAACTGCACAAGTATTAACACTAATGCTTGAAGTAGCTTATTGAAACTGTTGGATTTATACCAGTTTACCTCAAATCAGCATGACGGTTTCCTTTAGGGCTTTGCACATAGTCGATATTTCAGTTTGGAGGCCAAGTTATACACTGATTTGGTTCGGATTGAACTGAGTTTAGATTTTCCTTGTTGCACTTTCCTCATGAAAGTGAGAAACCAGAAAAGTTCTGCTTTACAGAAAATAAAACAGGCAAATGAAATGAAGGGCAAGACCCCTGATGCTACTGGAGGAACCTCCATCTTTTCAGTCTGGAGCCAGCCTGTCCCTCGCTGCAGGTAGGTGACGCAGCCACCTGGCCAGCACTCCCCAACTGTCTGTGGCTCTTGGGTGGGACAGGGTGAGGACATCCCCCTGCCACAGGACACACAGTGCAGACTGCAGCTCTTTAATCCTTCTGCTTGACTTCTCCCTTCCTTGTCCCGTCTCTGCCCCATAAGCCCACGTCTCACTGATGTGCCATGCCGGAACAGCTCTGCCACGTCCAGGGCAAGGGCTATGCTGGCTGGTGGTCGTTCCCTGGGAAGGGGAAATGCCAGTTCTGGTGATGGGGATATCTGCCCACCTGGGAAACACTGGGGTCACCAGCTACAACACTCTGGATTAAACCACCAGTATATTTTTCCTGCAAACTGGATAACTTTGTTTTCAAGCTGCTTTACTTGGGACAGTCTTCTGTTCCCAGGACACCGACTATTTACCCCTTTTAGCATTAGGCACCTAATGAGTTAGCTCACCTAATGTCTGAATCACCCTCTCTCCAGTGTTTAAAAGGGAAGACCATCATAACGAAGCTTCTAATATGGAGCACCAGCTAAGCAGCAGGTAGGGCTGGGGAAAAAAAGCCCGAACACTTCCTTTGCCACATCTTAGTAGAGGAGTCCCTTTTATGCTGACCTGCTCTCCACTGGTGTCCGTACACTCTCTTACATATGGTAATTCAGGTACCTTCTTCATTTGGGCTATTTTATAAGCTGCTCAGGAAAGCAACTGATTTTTGAATAATAATGTGTTATGTAGGTCTCTGGTACAAGTACAAATGATGTATTATGACAATGTTTGGAATGCAAAGGCAAATAAAATAAAGCCCAGACATATATTAACATATATTTAGTCCAAGCAGAAGACAATTGGAATTAATTTAGTTCTTACATTTTAATATTTCATATATGTATATAAAAGGAACGCTTGTAAATAAAAAACAATTTGCAAGCAAAAAAACCCCAGGAACAAATCTGTGGCACTCTGTACACTCATATGGTGGGTGTATTTTTGTCCCATAATGCTAGCCTTGTTAGTTGGGTTTTTTTTCCTTCTTTTCTGTATTATTGTACCTAATTTGTTCTTTTGCATAGAAAACTCAAGAAAGTTTGGGTTGTAGAAGCTTTTCCTATGCTAGCAAACAACAGAAAGAACATCACAATCATTTGGGGCCCCTTCAGCTTAAACAGTACTCGTGCTAATTATTTTCAAAAGCACTATCTTTAGTAAATAAACCCATATACTAAGGTTTTTAGAGTGGGAGCTTTTGTGGGTCATACCACAGAAACAATCTTCTTCCTGAACCTGGTTTTCCCTATCAGGTTATTGGCATTTCATCTAGCTATTTATGGAAAAAGTAACCAGAATCCTCCAAGCCTGTCACTGGAGACCACATTCCCAGCTCAGTTGAAAGGTAGTCATATCTGTGGGTCTGCAATTTCTGCAAGCGTAGAAGGCTTTGGTTTGTTTCTTGAAAGATGGGATTATAGTGGAAAATAGTGTTAGGCTAAAGAAATAGCACTGGTGGTATAATTTGGCAGAAAAAGAAAGGCCATCCAAACAAAAGGGTTTGCATTTCTGGAAAAATAATTTTCGTTTTGTGCCAACACTGTCTGGACTGAGCAAAAATATGATTTACACCTTTCTAAAACCTTGAACCCATTGCCAGAAGTATGTAAGAAAAGTCAAAATCCTAAGGAGTAAATTTCTTGGGCTGCCATTTCCAATGAGTAAGTTTGATAAATAAAACTTAATTTTTACATCTGCCATGGATTCCGGGGTATGATTAATAGCTCGAATGTTGTGGCCAGTAGCCAATGTATGTATGTGATTACAGCAATCTTAAATATAGGACATTTTGAATAAATATGCCAAAAAAGAGTATAAAAAACACTCCATGCATGCTTGGAAAAAATCTTGTCACAGTGTCAAATATTAAATCCTTATGAAAGTTAAATACCACAGGCATCGTTAGGCAGAATCACAGAAGCATGGGGTGCCACTGGCATCAGATCAACTTTGGGAGCTCAATCATTGAAACACCATTTCTGTTCGTTTTATTTTCTACATTTTGTTTCAGCTCATTTGCTACATATGGTAGTGAAAGAAACCCCACCCAAACCCCAAACCCCCTACTTTGGAAAGAGTACCATGTCAAACTGGTGGTCTTTCAGAGTGACCTGCCCCNNTGCTAACTCTGATTTTGTGATCAGCACAGTTTCCCTCTCCTCTTCAAGGGGCATCATGTTCTCACCTGTGTTGACAGCAGCATGAGGATAATAGAGAATCACTAAACTCTACTGCACTTGCACCACAGAATTACTCATTTAATGGAATTTTTACCAGGGACAGTTCACTGGGATTTCAGAGGGAAAACAGGATATCCTCCAAATCCCTATATCTGCAGGACAGGGAAGTTTTATTCCTGTTCTCTCCTTACCTTCATGCTGTTGCCTCTTCTGCTTCTGCAGTCCTGCTGCTGTCGGCTCTTCCTTCAGCACCTCCACCGTGCCTCTGCCCTGCAGGGGAAAACTGCACCGGGGGATCAGTTTTAGGTAGGAGCAAAAGGGGTGGAAGCTCCTGGAAGTTTAGAGCTTAACTAAGGCTTGTTCAAACCAATCAGTAATGTTGGCTTTAATACCAGCCATGTGGTTTTCACAACTTTTTAAAATGAAAACTTACTCTGTGTGTCTTTCTTTTGTGCACCAGGTTTCAAGTGCCTGAGTTCTGGAAGCCTCCCCTCTCTGTCAAAAGCAGAAGGCAGCCTTGCTATGGCTTTAGGGTGATTTTATTCTAGAATACTTTATCTGTCTTCAGTAGAAATTTTTGATGCTGGGTTTCCAATTCTGCTGAACTGTTCAGGGCAGTAATTTCTGCAGAGATGCACGTCAGCCATATAACAGAAACTCAAGTGCAACCTTAACTTTCCAGAGAATGGAGGAAGTACCACCTTTCTATCCTCTGCCTTCCTTCAAATGGGTGAGGTTTCACCCGCTATACTTACATTCCTTACCTAATTATGTTCTTCAACAGTAATTACTAAAAGCAGGGCTTGCTCTGCTCTAAGCAGTGAATTCTGAGCCAACATTTGTATTAAGCAGTATTGACATCCAGTGGAGAGTTAGAATAATTACAGGCATGCAGAAGTGCAGTCGTCCAGTTTACGTTCTGAGTTCAGCTTGAAAACCCACAGACACTGTCTTCCCATAAAATGTAACTCTTAACCTTAGTGTAGTCTCTCTGTTAAGAAAAACTGCAATAACATCATACAAAGTCTACCATTTCTCCGTAAAGGGTCTTCTTTTATGTGGGGTTTCCTTTTCTTCCCCATAGTTTTTCTTTTTCAAAGCATGTGTCTGACTATTTCCCAGGACACATAAAAGTGTCCCTGTCCTTGCAAATCGTATTATCATGCAATTTAAACACAGATTTGGAGTCTCAGACCTAATCATGTTTCCTGATGGTTAGAGAAGATGAACACGCCTGAGCCGTCTGAGTACCTTCTCATTGCAGTGGAAGCAATGTGCATTCCAGCCCTTGCAATAAAGGAAGAATCAGTACAAGACTTGGAGGAGTAGCAGGAACCTCATCAGCACTAGTCTAAGGAGAATTTGGTGACCCCATCTGATTCTAACAGAGTTATGTTCTTATGAAAGAAAGCTAATTTAAAAATGTTTCTCCTGCAAAAAACTTTCTCCTGCAAAAGCTGTTGACCACTCATCATAAAACTAATCACTTGTCAGCTCTCAGCAAGCAAAACCTGAAAAACTTTTGACAAAAGTGGTGAAGATTGGGTAAAAATCACAGTAGGACTGAAAGAAAAGTAAAAAAGGAAATGCAAACTGCACCAACACATTTTGTATGACTAAAACTTTTGTCTTTGTCACTGTCTTCTCTTTCTATACATCAGTAAAATCTATCCTTGGACGCTGGAGATCTCCAAACATTGTCAGCAGAAAATAGAATACATCTACCATTCACCAGTTAAAAATTTGTCTTCTTACTGTACTTTGATGTCCTATGCCATATGAGTTGGTTGCCTTTAGTTGTGTTAAAAGGCATTCACATTATAGAGAAAAAGCTTGTAAGTGTTAATTCTGGCTCCAGTGAATTTGCTGAACTTCTGGTCCTGATGTAAATGCTCAAAACTGCAGAGGGCAAGGTGTCCAGCAATGTAGATGCACATTTGGGGGAGTGTTGTATATTGCCTCCCAGTGCATACTTCAGAGAAAAAACAAGAAGAAAACAGATATCAAAAGAAGCCCTAATGCTCTGAAGTCTCTAAAGGTGTCCATATGCTCTTGTGACTCCAAGGCCTTTGAGGGCAAATGTCTTAGTCTTGGACAATACCCTGGGGAGTTTGTAATAAAATGGGATTGCTGGGAGGGAAAAACTCTGGTTCAGATACTCAACACCTCACCTTTTGACGTGCTCCCTTACACTGTCCAGGTGACCCCACCATTAGCACTTTCACAAGGATGACTTGAATATGGCTGTGTTCACCTCAGAGCCCAAGGCATTTGGTGAGCCTTTTTTTCAAAGAGTAATACATGTGAAGTATGTAGCCACCTTGCTTATGAGGCCAAAAGTACTGCCATCAGGAGCACCTGCCTCACAAGGGGGTCTCATATCAGGACCTCACTGAAGAAAAACTATGTTCAGAGAGCTATCTGTAGGCATACAACATGGCCTGACAGGTCTGGGTCCAGGTGGACCATGGGGGTGTGTGCAGAAGGCTGCTTACGACAAATGTTTGGCTCCTGGGCAATGCCAGCAGACAGTATAGGCAGCATGTTTTAAACAGGTGAGGAAAGTACTAAAAAGACCATTTCAGTGTACTGTGACTGCCATGGGATGCATGTCATACAAATTACTGTGTCCAGGCTGAATCTACCTGAGAGGCTCTGAAGGTATCACCAAGATCTGAAGCACAGATGCTAATGAAGCACAGATCCTCACTGGGGAAGCTTTCATGGGTGAACTAACAGAATGCTTGCTGTTAATATACTGATATGGCCCAAAGCCACCTTTCTTTGAAATAAGACCAAGTCTGCAAGATTCTTTGCACAACAGAAGATGTAATATGTATCTATATATCTCTCTATATATCTATGTGAGTATAAAATGTCACTTTTTTTTGGTGAAATTGACGTTAACACCAGATATTTTTGCTGGTAGCTGTGCACATGCTGCTGTTTAATTCTCGTGCTGTAGTCATCTGGTGAGTTAGATCAGTTAATCATTTGCTTTTTCTACCTCCCAGATTGATTCGTCTGCATAATTTAATCATTCCATCTGCCCTTTACCTTAACAATTCTCCTTGTCACACCGAAGAACACTAATTTGTCCCTACTTTTAATTATATCTACTTTTTATGCAGTAACAAAGAATTCCATTTACTTTAATATATTCATTAATTTGTTGCATAATTACTGTTGCTTTTCCCAGTTTGTCTTGTAACTGTTCTGATTACTGTTGACTTTCCTCAATTAGCAGATTTCCCGGGGATACTTGGAAGTGTGAATGACAGGAAAGGCACTACAAAGACCTATATTAATAGAATTACAGGTCTCTGATTAATTTATTACATTTTGAAGGAAAAATTTGTAGGAATTTATGGGCTTTATAAAACACAAATAAAAGTCTGTGTATGAGACTATTTAAAAAAAACCCACACAGACATATTTGAGAAAGAACAACAAGCCACAAAGAATTTTTGATTTCTAAATAAAATTTTAACAGTCATGTACCAGCTAATTTTTATAAAATACACACTAGTTCACTAGCAGGAACATACTGAGGCTTGACCACCACAAGAGGTCCATATCTCTCATTACGGACCCAGGCTGCAGTGCTGTCCACTGCAATGGAGACTGTCCTACGTGCTCTGCTTATTTTTTTAATCCTTCCTTCTTTGCTGGTGATGTTTTCCAGCTTTCTGTCGAATTTAGGTAGAAGGGAACTGCTTGAGCAGACTCAGCACCAAGCACAGCAGTGCATCCAGCTGGCAGGGGTTCCCCGTGGCCGGCCGAAGCGAGGGGGATCACGGTGAGGGTCTGGACATGCACCTGCCACCCTGCGAAGAGAGGTAGCAGCACAGGAGCCGGCTCAGCACGCAGCCCCTGCGGTGTGCCGGAGAGTCTGGCTCAGGGTTTCTTAGTGGAAGAGCTGATAACTGCTTACATTATGAGAAACCTTTATCACAATGGGCATCTGCGCTGATATTGCAACAGTGTGGCTGAGGAACAGGAGACACTGCCTGCTTCCTTACTCTTAGAAAGTTGTTAGACATTAGCAGCACTGTGGGACTAAAAATCCCCACGTCTGGTTTTGAGACGCTTTGAATATAAGGGGCTATATACAGCTCTTTATCTCATGCCACCTAAGAAATACATGTGGTTTGTTTTGGTTTTGTTTTTTTTTTTTTATGGCACATCTGAATCCCATTGTCTTTGCAGTAAAATATATACTCAAGACCCAAAAAATTCTGCTTGAGTCTATGTACTGGCTTCCTTCAGATTGCACAGATGCCCACAGTGAGATATACCTCTTTGCTTTAAAGCTTGTACTTGTATAATCATTGGGTGCGCATGCATAGAAATGAGTAGTTTTATTCTGTAATCAATCCTTTTGCATATTTCTTAACCCATTTGCAGTTGTTACAGATTTGGTTGTATATGGCATTATCTACTGTAAGTAAACCTAGGAACTCACCCATTTGTCCCCATTGTTGACAATCATCCTTATTATTAATAATGTCTCGATTTGAGTCAAATGCTAGAGTTGTATGGAGTCACAGGACTTCATGTCCTGGAGATTAAAGATGAAGACAAAATTTCACAAAATAACTTCACAATAAGCTTCAAAGGGGATCCCTATGGCAAGTAGGAGACATTCACAAAAGGTAGCTTTTAAACCATCTCACTAGCATTTGGAAATTCGGTTTAGCACTAGACACAGTGGAAGTGATTTGTATTTTCTGATTTTAGTCCCTCTCTTGCATCCATCCATCTTCTTTTCAATCCTTGTGAGACCAAGTTAACTCCCCAGTGCAATTCCCCTTGGATTTCTCAGAGCTAGAGAGGCAGTTCCTTCATGATGTTGCAGAGAGAGGTTTTGTTCAATGTAATTCCTCATCCTCTCAAAACTGAGGACCTCAGACCTGTCTTAGACCTTAGAATTTTGAAGCACTTCATTAAAAAGAAAGAACTGAAGATAGTATTCTTGACCTCTCTTAGTCTTATCACAAATCCTGATGTTTGATGAATGCTCAACCTACTTTTTTTCTTTTATGTGCCATACATTTAAGAGACTGGAAGTAAATGATTGGTCCATTCCATCACTCTCTTGAGAGACTGTTGTAAGCTTTCAGAGCATTTACAAAATGTGTGAGAGCTTCCATCTCTACATCTAGAGAAGGATTCAAGATGCTATCGGGTAATTTATCTGCTATAGCTAAAATAATAAAAAATCATTTGATGGGGATTCACTTAGAGACCATACAGGCAATGTAACTTTCCTTTAGGGGATCTTTCTTTAAAGAACACATGAAATTATAAGCAGCTATCTGGGAATCCCTCCCAACCTGGAACCGTAACCTTGTTATGTGTCTCATTTGAGCCTCCAGTCTTTTGCTTCTAAAAAAAGTGTTTTCAGTAATAACTATATTTTTGTAGGATAAAGTCTCCTGACTATGTCTATTCTAGTAAATAAGAAATAGGCAGGGCACAGCTCACACCCTGGCTCACAACTGCGATGAAATTATGTGCTCGTTCTTGCCTGCTTCTGGCCGGTGCCTGTTAGTTCTTCCACAGACCATGCTCAAGCCCAGTGCCTGCCAGACACCCTTCCTGCAAAGCAGCCTGACATCTCTGTTTTGAGAGGGCAGTTGAATTCGGGTCTGTGGACAGGATCGATGCCATGCCAGCTGGCCTTTAGTACAGGGAATGATCCCTGGCCTTCTTTAGTTGGTGGTGTAGGCACTGCCTTTCAGACAACACCAAAATATTTATTAAAAGTTACATCAGATTTATGGATTCAAACAACTTGTTTATCTGTTTTCTTTCCAAAGCCTAATAGCCGTAAAGATGAGAATGCATTATGTTCTCCAGATGGGTACACAGCCTGAATTAGTGGGACCTTGCGATACCAGCCCCACCTATTTTTTTCATAACAGAAAGTGTGGAAGCTTGTTTCCAGCAGATTTGATTACAGCAATTGAATCGGCTTATCCTAAACTCCTGTGTTTGGATGAGGTGACTCGCTCCCTAGCTGTACCAGTTTCGCTCCACGCACAGGGGGAATAACTTAGATTTTGGGCATCTAGCTAGACACAGCTAGAGAAAGGCCTCTGGTGTTTGAAGCTCTGTTTCAATGAAGCAAGGAAGGAAATCCCACTGTTGGTGTTGTGATGGTTTAAATCTTCAGCAGCAATTTAGCAATGGTGCAACTGTTCCCTCAGTGGGCCAAGACTTGATGCTCAGTGGTATTGTGATCTTGTTCCGCTTACTTGCTCAAAGCAACCTCCTAATTTATCAGAATGAGTGGGGTGAGCAAAAGTCTCTTTCTACACCCTGTTAGAGGTTGTTCAGAACAAAGAGACTTCTGTGTTTTTCGTATGTGAGGCACCTTGTTAAAATTCTCTTCAAGAACTGCAGCTATTATTAATTAAACCTCCTTACCATCAAAGTAGCCACATAAATCAGCCACACAATAATGGTTCTATGAAAAATGCTTTATCAAGCCTCCTGAGTGCACTTTAATGCAGTGCAACTGAAAAATAACAGAAGATCCGCAAGTTTATTTCCTCTGGTCAAATACTAAACCAACAAACTCAGGTGAACAGCAACTTTTATTTTACATCTACAGCTTTGATTCAACCATCAGTCTTGAACACAGTATATGATGAATTCAGCTTTTGCCAAAGATGTGCATATGTGAATGGCCTTAACATCAGCCTTATTCCTCTGTAAGACTCATGTCTTGCTCTCTGATGCTGCTCTCAGATGTGCTACAGTACATGGCAGAATGAACCTGCAAAGCTAGTGATATGTTAGGTGATATTTCTTGTTCATATTACTTTTGATCATCTTTATTGGTTGTTGTAGCCCCCTTTCTGCCATTCCCTTGGTTTTAAATTTTATTCACAGTTACCAAAGATCAAAACTACATGAGTTTTCTATAATACCCAGTTCTGCAGAGTTTCAGATTCACACCTACCTGGAACTGATATACTATTTAGGTTAATATTAAATTTGGCCCTGACTCTTCTGTGGTTGGCAACTGGCTCTTTAGTCTTAACTACCATCATTCTCCTAGTGCAGATTCCCACTTCATTTACCTTTTACCCCTTGTCCTGAGCTATTGCATATTGCTGATGTCCTCAAGTTCTCTCTCTCAAGAAAACTGGGTATAAATTTAAAATCCTGGAAAAACAGAATAATTTAAATATGCCCAGAAGTGTTTTACCTACCTCTGCTTAATAGCCGAGTAGAGGAATGAGCAAATGAAGATGACTGAGGTTTCTTTTTTTTTTCATTATGGTTAACGCCTTTTCCCATTTGGCAGAGATCAGGGAAGCTGGTCTGGTTTCTTGGCTGCAAGACACATGGAGTATCTTAATCTCCTGTGTTACCTATTTTGTGTGGTGCCAGTGTCTGCATCTTCTGGGGCTTCACATATGCAAAATCATCCAGTGACAAGAGTAATACTGTCTTGATTTAAGGATATGGCATCTAGACAAGCACCATTCTAAATTAACAGGGAAGCATCTATTCCCAGCTTGACGCTGCGTAAAAAAGCAGAGGTTGAGAAATTCTCTAGTGAGAAAATTCTTTGAAGATCTACACTCTGGTATAATATTACTGAATGAAAGCTTAGACCCTGTGAAGTGTATGTCAACATTGCTGCTGATTTCCGTTAGCCTAGAGCTGCTTCCAATGTTCCAACAGAACAAAGGATTTAGGGTTTGTGAGATTTTTCTAATAATAAAAGTGGAATTTTGCTGCCTCTTCTACACAGAGAAAGTCGTACCAGCAGGTGAGAAGCAAGTCCGAGCTGTTTAGTAAATGGAAAATTTATGCACAGCAAAGGAGAGGCTGTTTCACAAGGTTCAGAGATACGCTGGAGCTTTCTTGATGTACACACAGGCTGTGGATAAGTAACCTTCTACTTCCTGCATTTGGATACAGTAGGTGTGTTTTGGCAAGGGAAGCACCAAATAGCACGATAGTCTAGTTGATAGAGCTGCTGAAATCAACACCAATCATTTCAGGAAAGCAAACAGACTGGTGGGATGACAGATATAACAGCAACGATACTAATCTGATCTCCACCCATCCGGCCTGTGTAACTCTAAAATAAACCAAAGGAGAAAACCAAAACAAATTGGCTGCAAGAGCTATGGGATTTCTTCTTTAGACCACTGCCAGCTAACAGACCCCCACAAGAAAACAAAAGAAATTGTTTATAGTTTTTAAAATATTTTCCATTTTTGAAGTTGCTCACAAATGAATTTCCTAAAAGGAGAAAAAAGAGAGAGGGGGACAGATTAGGCAAGCTAAACTAAAACTAAAAAAAAACAGCAAAACCTCCAGCTATAGTGAGAAGAAAAAAATATTCCCGGAAATATAATAGATTCTTGCTTGAGAGTGCTCTGCTGCAATAATTTCTGTAACAAGCCCACGGCTAAATCCACAGGATTTTCACCATCCAGCTGTGCTCTGCAGCCATCGGGGCAAATTTGAACATACCTTTGAGAGATGGAGTAGTTCCTATATCCCACCTTTCCCCCAGAAGCATACTCTGGCGGTCCATCCCTATTGGCCGGTGTGGGTCTGCAAAAGATTTAAAGAGGCAATGCTTCAGCAACAGCCCAAATAATTCCAGCTAATCTGAGACACCAGATAGACAGGTCTGATGTACAGATGCCTTAAAACCAACAACAGTTTCGTAGCACGTGAGTACAGAGTCCCAGTCCTGTCTCCGTTCTTGCTGGCTGAACTTTGACCAGCCTGTTCCCCTCTGGAACTCCACACTCAAAGCCCAAATGCCCGGTTTCATCTTGAGCAATGACCAGAAGTAACACCACTGATTGAAAAAGGCCCTATCCATTACTACTATCAAAGGCCTCACGCGTCCCATGAGACATTCCTTCAGTTCTGTCATGTGTTTGACTGGAAATGCAGCAGAAGCAGTATTTAAATTAAAAGAGCATCTGAATAAATGGAGCCCCCTTTTGCTTGTGTCTCAGGATCGGTTGACTCCTGTGTCTACAAAGATGTGGGTTCTACTGCAGCTTTTCACACACTTGGGGCAGTCATAAATCTCTGTCTCTGTATCTTTGGTGAATTCTCCAAGACATGTAAGCGCTCGATATCATTGACATCAACCAAAATGTTCAAAAGATAGGGAACAAACAAGGCACAATGAGCAAGCTTACTAACCTTGTTCCTTCCAGAAACTTGGCTAAAATTTTTCCCTTTGACTGAACTGAGAGATATAGCGCTCAAAGAAGAACTTGCATTCTTAACATCACCCTCACTTCATTTGTATTGTCAGTAGGCTGTAGATTAGAGGATGAACCCTGCCTGGGTAGTGTACACAACAGGCTATTGCAAAAAATGATTTCAAAGCGGTACGCAACCAAGGGGCTGAACGCCTCCTTCCTCCTGCGCAGCATGTACTGAGCCTGGCACAACGTGAGACCTGCTGCCACCACTGCCTGCACCCTGCTTCTAAAATGTTCTTGCAGTTTCTCACATTTCTCTTCAATAGCTTCGATTTTTCCACCCTGAGGAACAGAGAATGATCAAGGGAATCACATCTCTTTGAAAAGAGATACGATTAGTCACTCAGAGAGGAAAAAAGCTCTCATCAGGACTCATTCTGTGTGGAGGAAAAGACTGGGCTCCATGCCAGAGTGCTATTAATTCTACCTGGAAACAGATTAAATTCTAGGTCACCATTCTGGACATGGAAACCTTTTGCCTCTTCCACATTTTCAGCAGGGCTCCGGAGTTTTTGGCAGTGTTTTGAGCATTGTGCTCTATAAAGCAGTGTTAAATACTGCACAGTTATAGTCAGGAAACACCTCAAAGTCCCCTAATGTCAATTAGCTACTTCCTCTGCTAAGTCGTAAGCAGATGCATGAGAGCAGCTCTCCAGGAATATATTTGCTAACAGGTGCATTATTAGGAAGGAAAGAAGGTTGTTTATATGAACGGGAAGTCCCCTTCAAAATCACTCGTCCAGTGTTTTCTGTCTGCTGCTGGCCCCGCTCTTGCCTCTCACTTTTCACCCGCATGTGTTGGATAATTAGGGGTTCAAACGATGCATGAAGGGCCTCTGCTTCTAGTGACTCATAGCTTCAGGGATTATCCAAGATTACCAGAAGGCTTATGATTCCCTTATGATTCCAGAAGAGAAGCTGTGCGTAACACATCGGTCTTCATAGATGCTGTAAGATTAAAATTACAGGGACTGCTGACAGTAATGATAAATTACGGCAAGCCAGGTTGTCTGCTGGTATAAATTGGGGCAGCTTCACTGAAGGCAGCAGAGCTTTGCCAAATTACACCTGGTTGATGATCTAGCCCTTTGCAAACAACTGCTGCACAATGGCTTTTTTTTCCTTTCCACTATAATAATCCAGTTTCTTTCTCGCTGTTCATCTCTCAAGGTGCAGACAGCCAAACATAGGTTTTTCCCTTAGGTTTAGATCACCAAACTCATGGATTTATGCAAACACAAGTCAGAATCCCAGGCTATGCTGACCTGGACTCATTTTTTAGTGACCTCTGTTTTGGCATGGGACCAACAACCACACATTTGTATTCAACCCTTACATTTTAGGACACTAAGTCCATTCAGATCATAGATGATGTTCTCACGCTAAGAAACCATTCCTATTTCTAGCTCCACCGTCAATGGGTAATAAAGCGTTCAAACTGGAAGAGATCAGCTATACACACTACACTTGAAAACACGAACCCTGAGGAAAAATCAGTGTTTGCAAGAAACTGTTGCAGAACTTGGAGTAAATTGGTGTGAAATAATGCAGCTTGCTTTGAGAAATACACTGGCACAGTCCTGTGCTCTTCTGAGGGAGAGAGGGACATTCTGCCTTGGTCTCATTTCACAGAGGCAGTGAATTAAAACAAATTAAAGTACTTGTACTGGCTTCAAGTTACAAGCTGGAGATCTCTACGCAAGCAATTTGAAGGTGCTTTTAGCATTCGAGAATGAGTCCCTTTGCCAGCTCCATTGAACCAAAAGCCCTTCAGAGATGGCAATGGGTGCACAGAACAAGTGCACAGACACATCATTTGATCCTGGTGCTACCTCTGCGCTGCATCTAACATACTTCAGATCAGCACAGATGCTATTCTGTTGGACTACTTGGCATCTTCCCCCTAGGGACAACCAGTGCATGGATATATCTTGCCTCATTTCAAGTATCCTAATACATTGTGTGCTTAATGAGAAGAGGCACGGTGTGTCAGATCTATACCAGATGAGGGCTTTACTTCAGGGGAAAGCATTTGGCCCTCATGTTTTCCTTGGAAATTTTGCAAGTCTCCAGTTAACTTAGGAAACTAAGTCCCATTTTAAAGACTGACTTACAGCAGATTTACACCACGCAAGGAAACACAGCACACAGATAACAAGACTAGCGCTCTCAAGCTACAGTGCAGAAATGCGTGCAAACATCAGCTCCAGTCTCCAGCATATTGCAGCCAGGTCACCGAAGTGCAGCTGAGCTGAAATGCTCTGCCCCGAGCTGCGATACAGCACAGACGAGATGCCCAGACTCCCGCCGCTGCTGGAACTAGTGTGGTGTCTGCTGCGTCAGGTGTCTCCTCACCATTCTCTGCGGCGTGACATAAGCGTATCTTTAGGCTTCAAACTTTTAGGGAAGAGGTCCTAGAATCACTGCCATGCTTCCGCAAATGTTACTCTTCTGCCTTAATCAGGCAAGCCCTATTACTGCTTCAGCAACAGATATAGGGACTGAGTAAAGGAAAGAATACAGAATTTGGCCTGGAGCCCTTTTAAATGCACTTCTATGGGTAATTTAATAGCTGTATTATAAAATGTTAATGTTAGTATAAAAATCTGGGGAATTTCAAGCCCAAACTGAGTTAACTTTTTTCTTTTACCCTCTTTCCTCTTGAGCAGCTTGTTTTCTTTTTATTGCATTCCAATAACGAGAGACCATTTCACACAGGTACATCTGCAATATGTTACAGGCAGCGCAGAATATTAAAACAACCTGTGCTACTGCTAGTGAAACTAATAAGGGAGGTAAAACTTTTCTCAGGCTGAGAGGAAAAAGGTGCCTATAGCAGGAACTCCATTACCAAACTCCATTACTGAAGGTACTGCACTGAACGCTGAAGTCATTTCCAATTCAAAGTCTTGTTTCAAACAGCAACTCGGCTACTCGAACAGGGGAGCTGGGCTAGGGCGAAGCGGCGGTGGTGGTGGCCAGGTAGTTCACATGAGGTTATGTTTAGATATGGATCAGGGTTTTAAAACAAAACGGTAAGTTAAGATAATAAAACCGACGAGAATATAAAGCAGAGAGAGAGGAAGTTTATACATTAACCTTACTTACTACACAGAGAGGGGCAAACCTGTCCACCCTAATCCTCTGAACTGACACGAGTGTGAAAGTTCACCTCCAGTGTTATTGAGTTCATGCTCGGCAAAGGATCAGCTGTGAAATAGATTGTAAAGCCAGGAGGGAGAGAACAATTCTGCTGAGAAATGAAGAGGTGAAAGGGGAGAAATGAGCAGAAGGAACAAAAAGGGGGAGTGGGAAGGGTAGCTGAGTGAGAGAAGCCAGAGAAACAGAGAGGAAGAGCCAAATGGAAAAATAAACAAATAGTTTCTTTTTTTGGTTAAGGCTTAGGAATTCCTGCTCCACAGAAAAATTACCGTTTCCAGATTTATTTATTTTTTATTTCAAATTGGAAGGAAAAGTCACAAAGACAAAAGAAATTTATAATGGAATTTTGTTAAAGAATTGCTTTTAGTGGTTCTGGCCACCCACCTGCTAACCAGACTGGCTCCCAGCACAAATTCTGACAGAATCAACACATTCCACCAAAATGTCACTGTCCAGTGGAAAGTGGCTGCACTGGAAATACTCTGTCCAGCTGTTTATCCTGTCACTGCTTTTTTAAGCTGTATAGGTACCCGAGGGGAGCTCGGCTTCAAGAATAAGAACACAATATGGTCTGCTAGTGCACATAATTTTTCAGTTTAGATTTCAAAAGGGAAGTTACTAATGTGCAGCCCAGCTTTCCAAGAGCAAAAGAAGCAAATCTGTTTTATTGTTGCACCTCTACTGGTGGAGGAAGACGGGGGAAATGTAGGAGGAAGAGGACAAGACAGACACGTGTTCATTTAAATAATGTGTCTGTGTGCGTGAGAGGAAATTCACAGAAATGAATTTATTCTGCAACCCTCTGAAGGACTCACAGCTCCATATTTCGTTCTCCCAACTCCAAGTGTCCTAGGCTTTGTTGTATTTATTGTAAGTTTGGTGAACCACTGCTAGCTCTTTGTTGGTGGGTTGGTCAAGTCACAAGCACTGAACACTATTGCAACTGGCTCCTACCTCACGTTCTTCCCCCATGAAACTACTTCCTGGCATACTGGGAGACCAACATCATGATGTCTTCCCAGTTTGCGATCCCAGGCAAAACCATCTGTCTTTCACACCGTTTGCACCCTCACGATGCAGCTCTGGAAGACTTTTCACAGCTGCAGCCTGTGCCCAGGTTCTTAAAACTTCATTGTTTCTTCAGGGACAATCAGGGCAGGGAGCTGATGTGACCAGGATGGGACAGCAGTGATGGATGTGGACAGCGGGAGAGATAGAACAAGCCTAGGGGGAGGGGTGGGGCATCATCAGCATCATCCTGAAAACAAACTGGGCTTTAGCCAGGGGACATACATGGGCAGTGGGGGACCAGGCGCAAGGAGGTCTGGAAATATGGATCAGGAGCATTTGCATGGTGTGGGCTGGAGCAAAAAGGAATCTGGAGACCTGCAGATGGAAAAATGCTGGAGGAGTGGGGTTGATAAGGTGAGAGGAAGAGCATTGGGTGGGAAGAGGATGGGGGCCTGTGGTGGGTAGGACTGAGAGATAACATGGGGCAGTTTACCATGACCCACCATCTCACCACATGAGACTCCTCATTCTTTTACTGTGCTTAATTTTCTTGTAATTGAATGCCAAATCCAGCTGGTCTGCTTCACCTTAAATCTGCCAATCTGGCTGATGAGGCCTGAGGTGTCCTAGAGCAGGGGAGAGGCTGTGGCCCAATACTGTAACCTGGACCTCCTATTCAAAAACTGCGCTCCAAGGCTGGCATCGTGCCCCCCACCATGTGGCTCGTCAAGGCAGATGTGCCTCATCAAAAAACTCCACGCAGCTGTGGCCGATCTTGGGGAAATTTGCAGTAGTGTATGTGAAACTAGAGGGAAAAAAAGGATCCAGCTACAAAGAGGGTCACATTACTTTGACTTGAGAGCTTAGATGTCTACATCCCTGCCTCTGAAAACAATCCAGGATCTGTGAATTCACTTGCACATATAGATGTTTGGCAGATGCGTCAGAGAAAAATATGTGACTCCACTATACATCACTAATAGGTTAGTTTATCTAAGGTGAGAGACATAATACTGGCTAAGAAGGCCTTTTTCTGCTGTATCAGTTCTTTGAAACTGATTTGGAAGCAGTTCAGATTTTCATTCAGATTCAGTGTTCATTTCCAATAAATTTATTTTCAGTACCCCTTATATTTATGCTTCTTTCAGCCTGTTTTCTTTCCACTTGGCAATCTGCATGTGCAACTCTAGCTGTTAGCTGTTGGGCCTGGTTGCTGCAATGGGAACTGGCTGAGGTCTTAAATTATATTTGAGAGCTTGATCCCACTTGAATAAAATCAAAGAGAGCTTTCCATTAACTTTAACATGCGCAGCAGAGAAATCAGAAATGAGGAATATTTTACTGCTTAAAAATATCCAGGAAGTTCCACGGCCCTGAATTTCAGTAGATGTATACTGCCAGGATGGAAAGATGGGATATAAGGCTGATTTATCAGAATTCAGGCTTTAAAATTAAATTAGCAGATACATTTACCATCAGAGGGACAAATTCTGCTCTTACACCCATACTGCTCCTTGCAAATCTATTGCACTCAAATTCTGCACTACCTATATGAACAAACTACAGTTTGTTTTAGTTTGCCGTGTTATAATTTGCTTTCTCACAGTTCCAGGACTTCTCAGGTGCCATCTCCAAAAGTAGTATTTTTGCACAGATAATGGAGGTGTTCTGGGAAAATAGCCTCTTTGTACTAACAGGGCAAGTCAGAGACATCCTAAAAGCCTAGTGCAATGCTGTTTTGTAGCATCCTGCCGACTTGCACAAAAACCCCTTTGTTGGTTCCCCTTGGGTTTTTTTGACCTTCAGCTGTGAACTCCCTGGAGGCAGAGACCCTCTCCTTTTAATTGTATGGAAACTCCTCAGCCCGAGAGGAATGCTACTATGAGCAAAGGACAATTTTGAAACTTTGTGAAGCTGCAAATGTTAGGTGGTGAGACCTTTCCCTGTGGTGATATGTGCTTTCTCACACAAATGGTCCACCCAAAAGTTGGCTGGACTCCTGCTGAGAGTAAATGCTTACCATTGCAAATAAAAGCTGCGATCGAGACCTTAAAGCTTTACTGTTAGCCAGCCAGACAATAATTCATTTGTACTTGATTTTTCATTAACTCCTTTTTTGCTGTTTAAGGGAATCTTCCCAGGGCTTTTTCTAGTTGTATTAACCCTAAGATCTTTATCTTCCCTGTGCTTTTCTTCTATATGAAGGGAAAAAGTGAAACCACATGAAACTGGGCAACGCACCAGAAAACATTTATGAAATTTCTGGTGAAGTGTTTTGGCATAACTACATAACAATAACATACTATATTCATTAACTTGAACAAACAAACCCAATAGATTATTAAAAAACAAAACAAAGAAGAAAGTACAGATGCGGTGTAACTTTACGCTTTGACAATGCAGAGGACAGATTTACCAGCTTGTTTACTGCTTCTCTTGACGAAGGAGAAGGGCTAACCCAAAAGCCATAGGCAAGATCTACGGCAAAGTACATGGGGGGAAATCCCAGTCAATCTAGGTCTCACTGGTGTCAGTAAACTGGCAAGATCCACAGCGCTGTTAAGGATGCGGCATTTGCAATCATTTAACTGACATCTAGTTAAACTTGATGATGGTAAAGGTAATGGATGCTCAGCAGAGCACTGAGGTGTCTCCTGAAGTGACAGGAATGCATCCTTCATTTACCATCCTGCAAGCATGGACTAATAATTGGTCTAGAAGTATTTGCCTCTCTCTTCTTTCAGAAAATACACGGTTGTTTGGTCAAGAATGATTTCAGTGTCAGACAGCACACAAGAGTGTATGCTCTGTGCAATAGTTGGAGGAAGAAAATCACTCGAGTGACTGATCAGTCCAAGCATTCTCTACTGCTGAGCTGGATTCAGGTTATGTAGACAAACCTCTGCTGTACAAACAATCTGCCTCAGCTATAAGCTACCTAGCTTGGACAGTAGAAGCAGTAAAGCTCAACTCATGTGGCAGTCCAGGGAGACTATTTTATTGTACTTCTGAGGATAAATTTGTCCTCAGGTAAAACTGCAGACTCATTTATTTTGCAAACATCTCTGTGCTACGTTGCCTGTGCTTGTTAACATGAAGCTTGTTCAGACCACCTCTTTGCAGGACCACACTGTGGGACATAAGCATATCCTAAACGTGCATGTAAGACCAGTTGCTTCCCTGGAGAAGGGACACAGCAAACAGGCGATGGGAGAAAGAAGAAACCAGTTCCACACAGCTCTGGCCCAAAATCACAAAAGAAGCGGAAAGAGGAAGAAAGAACCAGGAGCTCAAAAGTGTTTAGATGCAGGTTAAAGTGCCAAGTAAATGAAAATCGGAGTGTTCAGAGATGGATGGTGTGTGGTTGTGGGTAAGGGGAGGAAAGGACCACTCAGGGTCACAGCTCCTCTGCTGTTATATAAGGGGGAATGTACCCACCTCAGTCCTCCCAGTAAATCCATCTCAGAGCTTTTAAATGCATTTGTTTATGCTTGTTCAGAATACTGGGTCTCATGAGACAATTAAAAAAGACTGACGGAGCATTTCTAAAAGTCCAACAGCTATTTCAAACATGAAAGAACAAAGAGTAGGCTGGGATTCAGGGATCTCACAGAGTAAGAAAGCATTCGCAGTGAAGGAAGCGCAAGTGGGCTGTTTCCTACATTAAAGCAGATTAGTTGTGAAAGAGTGATGGGTTTTGTGCATTTTTTATTCCTTCTCATGTGAACTTGTACATCTGTTAGACGTTTGTGTACTAGTTTATAAGTAGTGGAGCTATTTAAGCTGGTAAGACATACAAATACCCCAAAGGGAACAAGTATGTTAACATGTACAGCTGTTATGAAACTGGCATTTTCTGTGCTAGGCCAAAAAATTATCATTGTTGTGGATTTCCACTAATTCAGACTGAATATAAATGTTGAAAATATTATTTGATTTCTCATACAAAGAAGATCAGGTCTGTAACGTTTCGTTTTTTTTTTTTTTTTTCCGTTTAAATAGAGATGGTGTTAAGCTTTCCACTGCACTTCATTCCAACTGTTCCTCCTGAGCTGAATCTCGCATCTTGTGGAATACCCTGATTTGATCTAATTGCAAGGAATAATTTCCAGTTCTTATATATGGAGGTATTTTGGAAGAGGATTTTGGTTTTGTTTTAAATGCAGTCCTGCTGTTCCAGCTCATGTTTTGTTTTCCCTAAGAAAAATGAAAAGTGACTAGAAAATGGGTAATAATTGCATTATTACCATCCCTGCACTTTCTTTTTGCTCTTTAATTATCATGTTGCAGAGTTTGGTGACATTTTACAAGGAGCTGAAGTGAGCGGACCATTGTGAAGAAAAAAAGGCTGGCAACAGGAAACAGTGGCACATGAGGGTGACAGGCAGAAGAAAGCCACAAGCAAATTTAACCACCAAAGTCCAGCCCGGTGAGTCCTCTGCCCTCTCCTGTCCAACCCAAAGCGTACGCACTTTTCTCAGTGAACCTTAACAAAGCCTTGCAACACTGTAAGAGAGTAAAATCTGTCCCTTATAACAGAGGAGAGACTTAGGCTCCTGAGGAGAGCTCTCGGGCTGTGAATCCCACACAGGATGGTGCACCCACCCCTGTCCCGGCAGGGTGCCCACCTGCCTGCCCGCAGGGCATGGGCTGTAGCCATCCGTGCCCTTATAGCCCACTCACTCCACACGGAGGACAGCTTACCTGGATTCCTGCCTTGGGTTTATGAATTCCGCTTCACCCCAGCCCTTAATACGGCAGTGCTGAGCATCACGATGTTCAACCCCTTGGCATACTTGTCTTAAATCAAATGGAAACAGAAATCAAATGCAGGAAGACCTGTCCTGTGCTTACAAGCTTTATCAGGACTTGCGCTGGCTGTGGTGGTCTCCCATCCCAAGGGAGAGCCTGTCAGCTGGTTATAGAGATGTGCAGAAAAGCTCATCCCATCCTGCTGAGGATTTTCATATCTCAGCATTCGTTTTGCCACCAACTCAAAGGAAAGCCCTGAACTCCACAGCAGCCCGGCTGCCCGGCTCTGCTCAGTGCCTGCGGCTGTCCAGGCTGCCCTCCTCGTTAATGGGAAAAGACGCAGACCTCTGCAGAGGGATTTGTCTCAGGTAAGGTTGAGATGGAACTGGACTGAGATGCTGCCAAGGCTCCCAGAGCCCCAGTTTTCCTTCAGCTGCAGCTCCTGACAGCTGGGAAGGTTGGGGAGCAGGGGGACCCCAAGCCGCAGGGTAATTGGCCTCTGCTGAGAAAGTTGAAAGCAAGCTAGACATTTTGTGATGGAAATTTTTCTGCTTCCCATCCATCCCCCAACAAAGTCAGGCCATCCAACTGGAACGTTTTGATTGTGATAGTCAACTAAGAAATACACCATTGAGTAATTTCTGATCTGGATTTATTTGCAGTTGTTGTCCTGCAACACAGCTTTTTGAACATTGATGAAAATACAGACTTATGAGTCAGAAGTGGCCAGTGGGAGAGGAGAATTTAACTGTCTGAGCTTACCTTTATTTCTTATACTTGAAACTCAAGTAAGATATCATGACCCCCTTTTCTTAATATCTGTCTGCTTATACCATCCCCCATTTCCAGCTGTGGACTAGCACATTGCTGGAAATGGGTGGATGCTCATCTCAACCAAAAAAGAGACATCAGAAAGAAACTGGATTAATGCTGAGAAGGGGAGGTTCATTTTTTAAGAGATACTTGTGCATGTCACAGTGGAATTAAGAAATCTTATTCCTCTCACTTGATATATGGCACATTCCTACTCCCATACATCTGTCCGGATACAAGCCTAAGCAGCGCGCTTTCAAAGTGTCCTTGAGAGTGGCTCATCTTTTGTGCACGAGTTACAGGATGATAAAGTCTCTGTAATAATCATTTATTGTTTCCAATTTCCATCTGTATCCGGGTGTAATGTTCACAGATTCAAAAAGCTGGAACAGGCAGGTATTGGCTAAGTAGCCCACCTGGCTCCACTTATCCCCCTTTCAAATTAGAGGCAATGTAACCCAAAACCTCTATCTTCTGCTTTTTAACATTTCACACAAACTCATTTGGGAAATTTATTGTGGCTTTAAAAAGATCTGACTTTTTTATTTGGTGCGTCACACTGCAAGAACAGTACAGTACCTGTTAGCCAGATGGTACAGGAATAACAGGCCAAAAGGTACCAGATTTCTTATTTAGAGTCTGCTGTGAAACATGCATATCAGATTCAGGTGATATTAATGAAAAAATAATGCTGGAAAAGTTACAAGCCATTATTCCATGCAGAAACGGCATTTTTCCCCTTTTACAAGCACTCTCAAGTTAAATAAGCTTTGAACTTTCAGATCTTTCTGTTTGCGGGGGTTGGCTTATAACAGTCATGTAGCCAATATGACGACAAGTTTGGAAGAGGCCCAGGTATTTTTAATCAGTGAGACCATGCTGCAATGTATGAAACAGATTGAAACTGCTCTTGCTTTCACATGACCAAAATTTTCTCTAACTTAATATAAAATCAGTGTAACCAACTGACCAGATTCCAGGAAAATTTACTGCTCCTTAGCAGGCTAGGCTGCATTATAATCTTAATTGTCAGCCCTAATAGGATCTTGCGAGGTTTTTATGAAAATCAATTTAGTTTTAGAGATCATAAATGGTGTGGCAGCTCTGTCAGCAGGAGCGCTATCAAACTGCTTCACTGTCATATCAAAATTAATATCCAGTTTTCTTTCTTGTTGGTATTAAACCGGACCAGATGTTTGCTTTGAGTTTGTAAACCCCTGGTAACAGTGACAAACAGGATGAAAGTCATAGGGGAAAACAACCCCAGCGCCGGCACTTGGAGCCAGTCGGTCCCCACCCCGCTCCGCTCCCCGCTGCGCACGAATAAGCCATCCCTCCCACGGGGTCGTTTGCTCACTCGTTCAGTTGTTTGTTTGTTTGGAGGGAACTGGGTTAGAGTAGCTCAACTTCAAATGAAAAACACATCCTAATCTAGCGGGACCTGCACTGGAAATAATGCATCAGACCGTCCTGGCCCTTTCTGAGGCCTGATCTGCGCTAAAGTTTGGCCGCTGGAGCTGGGCTTCAATTAGGAGTTTCCAGACTTGCTGACACAGTCATGCCAGCAGAGCCCTAACGTAGACAGGATCTGCTGGGAAACAACTTCTTTCGGTCATCTTGTGTAGTTCCTTTGGGGAATGCTGTCTACTTTTCTCTTTACAGGGGCTTATTCCTTTAGACGTGCCGTCAGATCCTTCCCAGCCCAGCCAGCACCACAGTTCACCATGTCCTCACCCTCTGTGACTTTTCCCCTCTTCATGTCCATGGTGGCAATCACAAGTGATGTGCTGGGATGCATGGTGTCAGATCTTATACCTGCAGGGCCACGCTGAGCCCAAGTTACAAGGAGGTTTCCTGCCATGACCACAGGGTCAGCAAGGAGAGGTGACAAAGGTGCAGGGAAATTTAAAACTAAGAGGAAGCTTTAGGTAGACCTGCTCCAAGATGTCTGATCCTCCTTCCTGTTCCTCTCTCTCAAATCAGCCAGCACACCACTTCACGTGCCAGTGTGTCGCTATCTCCAAATTACTGGCACCATTTCTTGCTTCCTTCCTCCTTAGGGAGACCTTTGGCGTTCAGAGTCGCAGTTCAGTATCACCAACAGGGACCTGAGTCAGTCCCCTCAAAGCCTCCTGCCGCTGGGGCTTTCAGCCTCTTCATGGGCAGGTCCTCCTCACCACAGGGACTGACCAGCCCCTCTCAGGCCCTTTCTTTCTCCTGTAAACTCTGCACAGGTCTTGCGTATTGGTCTTACAATTCACCACACAGGGAGCAGCCAGTTACAAGTGAGACCCACACGTGGGGTGACTCTGGAGCTTTTAGGCCTACCACAACAAATATCAAATAAAATGAATGCGTAAACCTACCCAGTACCTCACTTAATAAAAAAGTGAACTCTAGTGATGGCAGAGGTATGCAAAATAACTGCAAAAGCTAATCACAGCAGGAGGAAGTGTACGAAACTCCCGATCTCAGCTACTATTAACATCTGTGTAGGAAGTTCTCACTATGTAACATGGAAAATGGTAATTCCTATAATTTTCCTGTTTTCTAGGGGCATCATAGTTTACCTGATTTGTGAGATGAGATAATGAGCTGAGGTCTCAGATTAAAGTAGTATAGGAAAGTGTTAGTTTCAATACCGACAGCATTCTATCTTTAACTGTGAATTTAAAACAGGCCATTTTAAACATGACCAAGGAAAAACCAAAGACGAGAAAAGGGTGCCTTTCTAACTTAGAATAATATCGACATAATTTTCTTGGATTTTCACATTATTTTGAAAAGACCTTCAAAGCAGGGCTGTCAAAATGTTATTAATAAGGTGTAAAATGGCTCATATGTTAACTTTCTTCACATTTCATTACAAATTAAAAAAAAAGAGAAAATAAAGAGAAACCGTTTCTGCAAAGTAAATTTAGCTTAAGTGCATTATTATATTTTTTTAGCAAAATAGGTCATTGGCGTAAACCTGTGAACATTTTTTGGTTTTCCATGGTTTGATGAAAATTAGACTTATTCCATTAAACTCATATGATGAATGTGCAAAATCATTTGAAACAGAAAGGAAAAACATAACTGAACAGGCTTTTTTGCAGCAAGATTTAAACTGCACACGGCTTCAGTCAGAAGACTTGGAAGGCAGCTTAATTTCTTTGAGCTATGAGACAGAAGGCCAAAGCCCTCGGCAGAAGTAAATTGGTATTGCTCCACCGAACACATTGGAGCCGAGCTAATGACAAAGGAATCATGCTGATTGACATCAGATGAGGATTTGGCCCCATTTTGTCTCCTGGGTGAATGAGATTTTCTGTGTTAAAGAGAAGGTTATTATTCCACAAATGGCACAGCACTGTCACCCTTAACACTAACTCACTTTTTAAAACTGTTGATTCCCAAAGATTCCTTAGGCTAAATCAGGGTAAATAGGACAAAACAGGTTTCCTTTTCCTAAGAACGTGATGTGGCACTCTTTGTTGCTACTCTGAGCTTGCACAAGTTCACTGCATCTGCTTGAACATGGACTGCTGCCTGGGAAAGTTGTCTGGCCACCAGCCTGATACTCTTCAATTTTTGTTAGAAAAAATAGATACATTCCTAAGAAACTGACACTTGCCATTTTAGCAGTTTAAGTGTTTGCAATTAACAAGTGCCATCCTCCACAGAATTCTGCAGCTTCAGAAAAGAATAGCAACACCTGGTTTAAAACTCTGTGAAATGATGCTAATATTATTAGTTCACTGTTGTTCCGCAAATCCATCTCGTCTGCTACCACCTCACCTGCCCCCCAGAGTCCTTAACGCTTAGTTCTGCTCTCTAACATTTGCAAAAATACACCGAAAGGTCAAAGCAACAAATTGTAAGGCGACTGTGAAAGCTTATTTTCCATGTACAGTGCTAATCCATATTCCAGTGAGGTGGACGTTTCTTGGCTGCAGGCAGATGCTACGCTTTGAAGTGTGGCTCAAGTGCTGAGCTGTATCTTGTGCTTGACAGCAGGCTGCTGGCATGGAGGCCACTGTAACCCCTATCTCTAGTGATGACTTGCACATTCGTCAGTGCATCTAGGCCCTAATAATCGTATATCCTTGTTAGAAATTGTCACATACTAGGCTACAGGCGACCTCCTGAGCTCTGCAAAGTGTGTAGCAACACCATTACATTGATTAGAGTAACAAGACACACACCACATACAAGCTATATGCAAGACATATACTCTGGAGAACAGATGGAAAGTAAAAGACTGGGGTCACAAATTTTCCACGTGTCTTATGGTTCTATTGCTGCAGAAGACTGTCCTGTGCCTATGGACATGCCTCAGGACAACCCATGAATATTAACTCTGGTAGCTCTGCCTGCCTTGCTTTCTTCTATCACCTGGATTTCAAACTGCCCAGCATTTTCCATGTCAACATAATTTTGCTCCCAGGTGCTTGGCTAAATCCCAAATTAGAAAGTGTAGCTGAACTACAATTTGCAGCCTTAAAATATAGTTATTCTCTTCCTTGCAGCCTTCTCTCCCTTTCTGCTGCCTACGAAATTAACTTAGTCATAATGCCTGTGGGTTTGCTGATTCCCCATCTCATCTTCGTGTGGACAAGTCACTTTAGTCCACAAGATCCACAGGAGCATTTGTGTCTGTTTCTCAGTCTCACAGTTGGGTCAACTGCTTTAGACCACAGACTACATACTGTGCTCTTATTTCCAGCGTGGTGTGAAGTCGGTGTAGCCCCATTAGGATTCCTAACAGTACATTACCTAGATATCTAACTCATAGCAGGGTTTTGACACAATTGTTCTGTTGTCAGCATTAACCAAACTTTTCTAGACTTTTAATTTTTCTAAGCTGCCTGTTGCAATAAGCCAGATAACTGGTAGTCAAGTGATAACAAATCCTTTTCTAGCATTCTTTTCTTCTTGGTCTAGCGACCAAGAGAGTGAATCAAGAGCCTTAAAGTATATTGTCTCACTTCAGCTCTGCTAAGGTGAGGAAGAAATCTGTGCGGGATTGGCAGGCGTGACACAGGACCCAAGGGATACACAGCAGCAGCTGGAGCCCAGGCAGAAGACCGCAGCAGTCTAAAAGGCATTAAATGCTTCATTAGCTGGCTGAATCCTACTTAATTTGATAAACAGACCCACTAAAGTCCAGAACAGATCAGGGAACCTTTATATTTTCTCCATTCAGAGACATTAGCATGTTTGTGATGTGATGGTCATGGTCCGTAATACGCAGTAGTACATAAACTGTGTTCCCCTGTGAAATATTCTCTAAAGATTCAGTCTAGTGGCTTGCATTTCTTGAGTAAGTGTCAATATTCATTTCTGTTTTCATCTCTTTGTACATATTTTTCATTTCTGCCTACATAATTCCAGGCTCTCTGATACATTTCTATTCCAATATAAGTTAAAGTGATAGCCATCAGACAATAGGCATAAATTAAAACCATGGATCTGCAAGCACAGAAAGTTTATATCAACTATATCACCTGTCGTTTCTAGCTTCAGGAATGGCTGCCATATGACCAGAAATACATCAAGTGTCCCTCTTGGAAGATATAAAACCCACTCCACCTGCTTACAAAATTCTCCACACCAGCATGACATCCATGGCAGTTATTCCTTTTACATAACGTTGTTGTGGTTATTGCAGTTAGAGCCATGCATTATTAAAATTGACTTGCATTATTAACGTCAACTTATGGTCACTGCCATCCAAAAAAAAATTAGTCTTTTGAGAATACTTGAAGCAGAGCCAATTTTAGCTCTGAAAAACCGCTCTTGAAGTCTTTTGTCCACAACTGTTTGCATCTGTAGCACATCTCCTATTCTAAAGCCACAGGCAGGGTTTTTTTTTCTCAGATGGTTTGTATATATGTTTTAAAAATTGTTTAAACAAGTTAGCCACACTGTACTTCAGAATGGCCTCTTTAGTCTATTGATTCAAATCCTTTTTCCCCTGGCTGAAAAAATGAGAAATAATAATACAAAAAAGGTAATAGCAGGAAGTTTCCTGTGTCACCATAACAGTCCATGTGTAGAATGAGAGCAGAATCCTAAATCACAGGGAGAAGGTAATTCATCGTAACTGTTTGTGCTACGGTATTAAGCATGCCAGAGATAGCACATCTGGATCCTTTGTACCACGATCACAGTACCCAAAACCGTATGTGACAGACAATTTCCTGTACTTAAGGTGACGAACTCTTTCAGAATCTTGAATGTTTCTTAGAGCAGAGGACATTTTTGAAACCCAACCACTATAAAACAAGCCCTCGTTTCCTTCCCATTTCAGCACACTCTGTTGTGTTCAGTAGTCTGTAATTTCTCATTTGTGCTGACAAACAGTCCCGTCCTTGATCAGTTTGCAAGAAGCTCCAGGGATCCATCATGCTTCCCATCAGGCTGGGTTGTAAAGTTCTGTCTTGTTGTTCCAATCACGTTCAGGTTTGTGTAATTTACATTCTGGCTCCCTGGATTCCTCTCTCCGTCGCAATTAGGTATGACATTCTCATTCACTTCCTTTTCTGCTGTTCTGAGCCTCGTTGCCACATGATCCTTACTCCCACCCCATCTGTTTGCCTGCCTATAAACATACATGGAACAGGAAGAGCCTGGCTATCGAGGCAGCATGCTCCCAACTCCTTTGCTGCAGCTACAGGAGAAGTGATTGCAGTTAGCTTCCTACGCAGTAAGACAGTCCTGGTATATTTCTTTGGTATATTCATTCCTATTCCTATTCACACTATACACTATAGTGTATATTACTATACACTTTTTATTGAACAATTTCCTCAGTCACTGCTTTTCTTGAAAGAGTCTATTTTAATCCTGTGCCAGAGGATCTCAACAGTATTTACAGCAGTAGACACTTGTCCAGGCAGGGAACAGAAACGAACAGCCAACGTTCATTCCCATGGCTCCACTTCCTAATATTTGTTACTCTCAATAATCAATGATACAGCTATTAAGCCTTAGTCAAAGATGGTTTTGACAAACATTTTTGAACAAAACCCAGTACATTCTAAAAGGTGAATTTTTAACAGACACAGTAGTAAGTACATTCAATCTCTTTCTCATCCCCAACAGAATCAAATTTACAAAAGATCTTACCTGGTCTGAATTAACTGTAATAATAAAGAACTTAATGTCAAGTTGCGTAATGATAGATTTAATGGTTCAGAGTGTAGCTGTTGCTTTAATTCTTGAATATGGAAAAATGTAGTTTAGGAAACATTTGTATTACAGTGAAGTAATATGTTCAGCTGAAACTTCAGCAAGAAAATGCATTACAGCCACAAAATAGTCGGTATTCATGTATCAACCTGGGTCTGGCTGATCTGGCAAATCTTTTCGATAACAAACACCACAAAAGCACAGTCTGAAACAGCTCAGAAACACATTATGTCCATTTAATAGCAGATGTGAAACTACTGACACTTTGGGCCTTTTAATGCAATCCCTGGCATCCACTCCACTAATTAACCTCCTTATGTTAGCAAGATCACAGACTTTCAGTGTAAAGAGCTGGTACGCTGAAATGCCTTGAGACTGTTTTACAAAGCTGTCTGAGAGAGCACTTGGGTTTGTCCATGTTCAGTGCCTGGTTTTCTCACCAGTTTCCTCCGTAGCCTTGTGTGTGCAAGTGCATTAGCGCAGTTTAGTTCCATTTTCATGAAAAAATGGGCCAAACAGTTTTTTCCAATCTTGCACAGGTTAAAGTAGATTAAGAAACTGGAGTCTCTGCTGGATTATACTAGCTGAATTTGAGCTCCTCACAGGTTGGGAAGGAAGAATATTGTGTCTCTTATCCCTCTTACTGCTCAAGGACCTCTCTTGCCTCTTATTCCTTCATGCCTTTCCCACTTCTCTGGTTCCTGTCTTTTAAAGAATTCTGGACTGCTCGGGCAAATTTTATAAAATCTAGGGGTAAGGGGATATTGCTGTGGAGACTTGTTATTCTCTACAAGGAGAAAGAATTTGTAAGTGGATTTGAGACAGAAAGGGAGAGGCACGATTTTCCCATTCCTCCCCAGTGTCCAAGTTCAGATAGATAAAGGACTCAACCCTATCAAGTGGTGAATGACATCACCCCTCTACCTCCCCAGGAAACCCAAGCAGGCTCAGCATTTTGCAAAATACACCGAGGGTCAGCTTACAGTTCAAAAAAAAAAAAAAGACTTGAAAAGAACAAAAAACAATTTAATCCAAACCACTGTACAAAAAGAGAGCCCTTCAGTGAAAGGATGAGAATATTGCTATTGACAGGGGTGGGGAGAGAACCTGCCAGTTTTCTTCATATATAATTATCAAGAAAAATCAAATTGCCATGGATAATGCCAGAAGAGATCCAAGCCTCCCTTTGGTCCCTGAACGAGGTCCTAATGTAACATTTCCCCAGATCGATACAGCCCGGTTCCTTCCTGGGGGAGTGGTGTCCAGGCAACTTCCCCAGCCTGAACCTTTGCAGAGGAAGGTTTTGGTTCTGGCCTGGAGCAGCATTAGGTATTTGCTCTATAACTGGCTGACCCAAAGTCAAATATCCCCTCAGATGAAGAGGGTTGGATCCAGCCTAAATCAGCTGAGTTTTCTCCCATGCCAGAAAACCTTTGGCTAAGCAATTAGGACAGGTCTTACAGCAGAGCCAAAGAACTGGCTTTTAATTTTGTGGTTTCAGTCCTATTTCAGAATTTAAACTGATAGTCCTCTATCTTAATTTAAAAACAAACCCTGCTGCCTCAATTAATCATGTCTCTAAACATGCTTGGGTCAGATCTGCAGTGCCCTGGTGTCCTTCCCAGAGGGAAAGCCAGTGGTTCCAGACCCTCAGGCTCATTCTCCAGGCATCCCTGGGGGCCATACAGCTAACAGTGCTGTCTCTTGGGGCACCCTTTGGCTACCAGCTCTGCTCTGATGAGCCCCAGCTGCAACACTGCTTCTTAGGGGCCCTGACAGCCAGCCAAATTTGGGGCAGATTTGGTGTTGCATGAAGAACAGGTTGAACTGGCATTCAACATGACAGCCAGGACACAAAGGTGGATCAGTGCCAAATTCCCCTCACGCTGAGCTGAGTGCAGCAAAACCTTGGATCTTGATAAGCTCAATACCTTTGTTCCTTTTTCTTTCAAATTAACCTGTCCTGTTTTGCTTCATTCTTCTTTCATTTTTCAAAATCAGATTTCTTCTTTCTTTGTCTATCTGCCTCTGTCTTTTTCTTCATTGCTTTTTGTTTCTAGTAATAGACTTATTAACACTCCCTTCATTGTTTATGGCATTCCTGACATTGTTTTACTGGCTCGTATTTTACCATAAACTATAACTTTTTTTTTCTTTTTCTAGTCATGCTGTATTTTTCCCCCAAATGAAATCCTGTCTGAGAACAACATGTTCCCCCCAAATCCCTTAAATGATGTAACAAATCATTCTTTGGAGATAGTTTGACCCGGGTGTGATGTCTTGTCTCTTGCCATTAAATCGTTTGGTTTTGACATGATAAATCACTAGTTTGTGTTAAATAGACTTGGGTTTAAGTTGGCATTCAGGTCCCCTAGAAAAGACAAGGATACATTGTCTTTCTTCCTACCACTCTTTTCTTATACCCTTTAAGATTATAATGATATATGTTTTTTCTTCCTTTGCTATTCCAAAGTACTGAGGTCTTGGCCATGCGTCTTTCCTCTGTATGCTTGATTTTATTGGGTAACATTGAGAGGAACATAACCTTGGATGAGGTTGTTGTGAAAAAAAAAACAAGAACAACCTTCCCCAACACCCCACAAAAGAAAACGCTTATGCTTTTATTGTTCTATTGAGGATTTATTGTCAAATTCCATTTCAGCAATTCCAAACATCATTATTAAAAAGTGGATGTGGACTCAGAAAAATGTCCCATTGTTATTTTGAGTCAATTGCTTACACAAAATGTTCTTTGATAAGAATACCAAGAGGACTCCCTGAAGGAGTGGTGCTGGGATCTCTGTTACAGCATCATGGCTCTGAGATGGACGTTCCTGCACAGCAGATGAATCTCATCCTACCAGCCCAGAGAGTAAGCAGGGCTCATTTTCTAGCAGGCCATATTATGACTGAGAAAAAAGTCAATGAATCAGTGAATAATCAATGCACCCTCATGGAATATTATACTAATGCTCTTTCCTGACTGACCACTGCTTCTATTGATTTTAACAAGTTCAGTATTGTAGGGTGGGATTCATTCACTCCAGCTTCATCTATCTGCAATGGAAATGACTCATCTAACCTCTTTGGATATCTGTTTTAGAATTTAGAATCTAAATTTTAGAATTTAGATGGCTCAAATCCTAGATGTGCTTATTTCTCTTTATTGAACATAAGGGGAGTCTAAACAGGTAACTTAGATATGGTGGGGGGGTGGGCTAGGTGATCTTTAAAGGTCCCTTCCAAGCCGAATCATTCTGTGATTCTGAGATGAATTTCTACTTTGTAGCGTTCTGCATGTGGCTGGGTGACTCCCATCCAGACAGATTTATCTTTGTTTTATGCTTGGTATTTCACTGTTTCCACTGAAAAACAGAGGAGAAAACTTCAGGAGGCTACATAACATTACAAGTAAATAAGTTTTGCAACACCAAAGGCAGTGAACCCGTGTTAGAGGCAAACTCACTGCAGCAGCAAGTTGGTAATATTCTGAATTATTTCATTGATTCAATCCCGTTTAAACAGTCCTGGTGGCATATAGTCATAGTACTTTAGTTTTATTCCATAGAGCATTAGGAAATAAAGACAAATTGCCTAAATAAACAGAGGAACTATTCACTTTGCTCCAGATGAAACTCTTCTGTCAAAGTTCCTCACTGAAGACAACATTTTGCTGTTGCATTTAATGGCATCACAGTTTTAATCAAAAAGTCTGTTGTATCATGCATCATTATGTTGACACAAAAGGAGAATGTTTTGAGGGCTGTATCCAAAGTCTTGAAGTACTATGATTATATGCTACCATGACTGTAGGAAGGGCCACAATCCCTTCAGAGGTATACCTGCTACAGCACAGACATAACCATGGCCATGGATGCTTCGAGATGTACCTGGTCTGGTGTGGACTTATTCACGTCCACAGATGCTTCAGGGTGTCCTGCTCCCATGTGGACTCATCCACAGGTCACAGTGCCTTTGACTGGAGTTCACACTGGAGTTCCAGCCTGTCCAGTATGGCAGCACAGCAGCAGCGATGCTCCGGCCATCTGCCAGCACAAGCGCATCGCCATTGCTGTTATCAAAATGTTCCCAGGAACAGTAGAGTGAGATGATAAGCAGTACAGCAATACAGCAAGTAGTAAAAGCAAAAAGCAGCCACTAATGAGCACTTGACTCTAACACACAGTGAGGCAATCAAGCCCCATAGCAAGCACAGAAGCCTGCCAATTAATAGCCAAACAGAAAGAACAGCTATCAATTCAAACTAGCACGGTCCAATCAAATATTTCGTCATCTTGTACCCTCCAAGCCCCACATTGGGCACCAAAAAAAGACTGTCACGGTTTAGCCCCAGCCAGCAACTAAGCACCACACAGCCGTTCGCTCACTTCCCCTGCAGCGGGATGGGTAAGAGAATCGGAAGGGTAAAAGTGAGATAACTCATGGGTTGAGATAAAAACAGTTTAATAATTGAAATAAAATAATAATGTAGTAATATAATAATAATAATAATAAATAGTAGTAGTAGTAGTAGTAATGAAAAGGCNTGAACATCCATTTGGTCAGTTGAGGCCAGCTGTCCTGGCTGTGTCCCCTCCCAAATTCTTGTGTACCCCCAGCCTTGTCCCTGGTGGGGTGGTGTGAGAATCAGAAAAGGTCCTGACTAAGCACTGCTCAGCAGTAACTAAACCATCCCTGTATTATCAACGCTGTTTCCAGCACAAATTCAAAACATAGCCCCGTACTAGCTACTATGAAGAAAATTAACTCTATCCCAGCCAAAACCAGCATACCAGGCTGTAGACAACCAAAACTGACACCTTCCTTTTATATATCTGTTCCCCCCAGAGTAGATATAGGATTGGATTTGTGTCCAAGCCAGCGCATGTTGTGCCAACCTTGTGTCAATGTTCATCACAAATCCCGAGCAGTAATATTCGAGTTTACAGCTGCCTGAAGCTAAGTACTTCTGGTAGCAAGGGTGAGCTGTAGTTCCCCTTCCTGTCCATCCATTAGGCATTCACAGCTCTGAGCCCCCTCTCTATGGGAGACCCTCTGGTCCTTTGTTCAAAGAGAACATTCCATCTCATTGGAAGGAGTAGAAGGAAGAGGAAGATACAATTCTGTCTGCTTTTCGCCCTCCTACTCCCAATTTTTTCTGTAATGATAATCCAAGAGTCCAGCTGCCATCCCATGATCTGGGTGATTCAGGCTCATGTCCCAGGATTTCAAATCACGGGTAAGATATGCACAGGAAAAAACAGTCTGGGGAGGAGGAGGAATGAGAAGCCAGTGTTTCTCCTTCCAGTGAGTACGCCTGGGTTATGGAGTCATGCTTTTTCTCTGGGCCAACAAAGTTTGAATTCTTCTGGCACAGTCTCTGAGGTTCAGCAAAGGGAAGGGCAAGTGCCAGAACTGTCTGGTAGTGGGATGACTTTCCTGGGAGACACACGAATTTCTGAAAGCAGCTCTCACTGCTTGGGCTAATGATCTGAGTAATAGTGGGGGACGGGACAGAAACTTTTCCTCTGGATGTGTTTGAAGAGAAAGTGGTTGCTGTAGATGAATTTTACCTAAACCCAATCCTGTCAGTATAAGGCAAGGAGAAAGGTCTCTGCTGGAGGAAAGCTTTTAACGAATTTCTAAGCAACAGTTGCATGGCTCTGTCAAGATGGGATCAGTCTGTGTGTGCTTTGAGACAGTCATGGGCACTTGAGGGGTCTTAAAGTAGAAGAGCATGGCACGTGGTTTTCTCTTCAGAGCAGCTGCCTGAAGACATTCAAAGCTGCTCCTAAAGATGAAGATGGGGTCCCAGCAGGGCTGGTGAAAACTGCTAGCCCCCAACGCACAGCAGTGAGGCCATCAGCATGCTGTGGAAGACAGATCCCTATGGGTGTCGTTAGACATCTTCATACCTTTAAAAAAATCTGCTCCCTGATGCCACTTACTTTCTGTCAGGGAGCCGCCTGGGCCAGCAGCTCCCTTGGGGCCAGGAAGGGCAGGGCTGTGGGGAGCTGGAGACGGGCCCTCTGCGACATCGCTGGGGCAGGGGCTGATGGCCCAGGGGGCTGACATGGAGTCCTGGGCCATGGGCAGGGTGAGGTGAACCCCGGGGGGGGCTGGGCAGGGACAGTCAGGGCTGCGGGTGCCTCAGGGCCCCAGTATTTGCAAGCACTGGTCAATCCAAAGGCAGGTTTGCTTTATATTGATGCTGCTGCATTCACAGCCATGCCCTTTGCTGTCTACCGGCTTCTGGGGAGGCCACCGCTCACCTTTGCTGCTCTGGGTGAAGCCTCACCCGCATGACTTCTGTCTCGCCTCCACATGGGCTTGGATTTCGCCCTCGATGCATATTTGCAAAACACGTGCCACTAAATCCAACTCCTGAATGCAATCTAAGCATCGTTTGGGCCTGAGAGTGACCATCTCAGCTGTCAGGGTATTGATTTATACGCCCCTGAAGGGAAATGCGGCTTTCCTATTTGGATGAAAGTTAGTCCCTGTGCTTCTCACAAGCAAAAAAAAACCCTGACCGTATATACCATATCAAGTGTCAAACTGACCTGCCCCACAAGCAAAGTTGCCTGTGGGCACGTGATTCCCCAGACCAGTCAGCCACCGCAAGATCGTTTGCAGCTGTTTAGGGTGACTCTGCTTCGGGTGGCGTAACACCCACGTGGACACACTGCGTGGTGAACTCGGCCTCTCAACATGACTTAAAGGCTATCTTCAGAAAAATAAATGCCTCAGAAACATAAACAAAGACGTTTATTGCAAATAAAAATTCACATTCACATCATTAAATCTTACGAAGTATAAGGAGGTCATTTTGCAAATTGTGAAGCATCCGTGTGCACAAGGGCTGCCGTTTTCATCAGAACAGCTGCCTGGGACATGCATATATTTATCTGAATGCGCCAAGCCAAATATCCCTCTATCTACAAAGGTTTTGATTTGGCTGGTGACATCGTTCTGACACTTCCACAGTTTCATTTTCTCTGGATCTGGCAGTAGAGGCTCATAGAAAACCCCAAACCGAGAATCTGGAAAACAAAGACATTTCTGGTATTACTTGGCAGTCCTGGAAATCCCAGGATACAGCTGATACACAGTGGGAACATTTTGTTTGCAAATGTCTTGGATTTACATGCAGGCTAAGTCTGCTATGCAGAAGATCTTTTCCAATGTAATTCTTAAAGAACATGACTCTAGAATATAGCCATTTTAATGAAATCAGTATGTACCACAGGTAAGACTGCAGACATGGTGGAAAACTTTCATTTGTTTAAAAGATGGATTGCCTCTGTGGATGGGGAACCCTGTAACTATTAGGGTTTAAAATGAAGTTGTTAGCTGCAATGGAGCAGCAAATACTGAGAAGTTCAAGAAATTTGGACAAAACTTCAGTCTTTTATTTTCTAAGAAAGTTGGAGGAACTTTCTGATTCCATTGCCTATTCTAGGGGCTGTTTCCCTTTGAAATCTCTCTTCCACTGTCACTCTCTTTTGTGTAAATATATGTGTAAAGGCACATGTGTATGTATACAGGCATACATCTACACACATACCCCACCATTTTGAGTGGAAAATGATCATGCAAAAAGTATTTTATATTCATCCCTAATAGATTTGGGATAGAAATATTGTGTCCAGTAAAGAAGCTGTTGCTTTAAATATAAAATTCAGTAGGGTCACCTTCTGTAGTGGGAATTACTGGGTGAAATTCCACAGCCTGTGGACAGCTGGTAAGATCAGAAGATCAGAAAGCTTCCTTCCGGATTTAAAATTAAGCAGTCTGTGAAGGTGTTTCACAAAAGCGGGAAGTATCCAAATGACATTTACGAAGCCACGAACACAAGGATGCTTCATTTATTTAAGGAAGAGACAGTGGAGAGTGTACAGAACACAGGGGCACAACTAAGATGAGGGGATGAACTCACAGCTGGAATAAGCTGACAGGACTTCCCTGACATATCCCCTTTTTCACTTGTGCCCAAGTGAAATTACACCCTTCTTCTCAGTATCATTTCCACTAACATGGTGAGCTGAAAGCATTAACAGCCCACAAGTGGCATGATGCGGCAGGCAAAGGGGGGAACGCTAGGGAAGAACACTTTTCCTTGTCCACTTTTTATCTGGGGTTTTCCAGAGCAGTGAGATGATTAAGCATATGGCCTTTGATTTGCAATTACTTGAGAAGTCAAAATATGTCAATATCTTTGGAAAGGCTAAATGTTTATAAAGTGCAAATTGCCAGCTGACAATTTGTACCAGCTGAGGCTCATATTGTTTGTTCATGTTGTTTTCTAAACCTTTTACGACTGGGAGAGGCAACGACCACAGAAAATGCCAACTGGAGAACAGGGAAGAATGATGGCCAATGAACTAAAGGCTACAACTCGTAACTGCAGTAACTAGAGCAAAGTGACTTATAACTTACCTTTGGGATCCAGATGCAATTTTACACTTCTGTTTTATTTTTAAAGGCCTTTTAATATTGGTGTATTTCACCTATTTCCCCCCCAAGATCTACATATAGGCGAGAGACCTGACCCCCCACATATAGCGCCTTAAATAACATGAAGCCTGTGCCAAACGAGAAGTTAGTGGCCTGTCCTCTCCCAGTGCTGCAGCTGTGTAACTCTTCCCAGCTTACTATTATTTTCCTGGAAATGTATTTTCGAGTTGGGGCTCTTGCCCACTCTTCTACCACGAGGAGCAATCCTCTGCCAATGATGTTAAGAAGTTTTCATTCGGAATAACAGACTGAACTCTGCACAGCAATCTTCGTCATTTCTGCTTTTGCCTCAAACATCCATTGGCGGGGGGGCAGGGGAGGAGGGAAACCACAGAGGAATAGGGAAAAGAAAGAAAATGACCGAAGAAAGCAACATGATGAAATCCCCTGTTTCTTTGTCATTTTCTCCTAATCAAAGGCTATCATTCATCAAGTAGCTGACTGGATAACCTCACTGTTTTTCCTCCTCTCTTCGGAGAAAATTTTGCATGTTATTCTTCAGTGTATGATGAAGCAATTAAAATAAAAAGCTCACATAGTCTTCTTTTTTTACACACAGGAATATATGAAGCAGGTGTGCACTGAGGTACATTCACGGACCATCTTGATGGCTAAATTATGCCTCAGAATAATAATTTTGTACCATAATTTCTCTGTGATAAGAACATGCAGTTTAGGGGCTAAGTTTTCTTATGAGATGATGTTTTCCTCAAGCAAAGAAGAGAAAGAGGAAAGGATCAGCTATTCTGCCTCGTGTTTTCCTGGGGCTGGGTATCCACACACCCTTCTGTCCGCAGGGCTCGCTGTCAAGGCACAGCCTGGCTCCAGGACTGTCAAATCTTTGCAGAAAAAGTGCCATGTGATACACTTATACAGGCAGGAGGGTGGTCCAATCCCACCTGAAGTTCGCAGCTCAGCAGCCATATACTGTTTATATGAAATAACAGTAAGATTATAGCTAAGGTGAGAGGTGGTTTTCCCTTATCTATTAATTGAACAAGCCAGGTGTTTTAATCCCATTCCCAGTGTATTTCTGAGTAGAACATATTGCTTCTCAGCTACTAAATATTTTAATGGTGTATATTGGTACCTCAATAACAGCCAGTCCAAAGGCAATCCCCATAATTATGAGCAGATGGTCTTTAAGGTATTTCACAATGACTTCTTTGCAAGGCTGAAAAATAAGACAAAATGAAATATAGGTAAGCAATATTATCCTAAGGCTATTAGGAATGCATCCTCTAAAATAACTCCTCTAGCACTCTCTCCCTCTCCGTTAAAGAAAGGCTATTTGAATTTACTCTGCCTTGTTGCTAACAAACACAAAGAACACAAATATAGAGAGCTTGTGCTCTGAGAAAGATATCTAGTCTTTGCCTTCCTAAATACGAAGAGGAATTTAATAGCTGACCATGAAAGGGTACAATTTCAAATGAAGACATAGAGCTGTAATGCCTAATGTTTGCATGATTTTCAGTTGACAAGGAAAGAAGCATTTATGCTTATTTTCACTTGGTAATCATGGGCTACTAGGAAAAAGCCCATGCAGCAGTGACCAGATTTGAAAGAAAACTTCAGCTTCCCACTAATCTGATCTTGGATTTGAAGCTTCAAAGCCTAATATTAGACTCGAGCTCAGCTATCGATATCTGGATATAAAACCTAGCTTAAATATTAATTTTGACAAATGTTTGGTGGTCTTGGTCTGGGGCTGGGAGGAAGAGAGTGATCACATGTAATGTTCTAAGCAGAGCTACTCTCCTTTTTAATAAGTGCATACATCTGTTCTTATAGTGATTACATCTTCTCCAGGCATTGACAATACTCCTTTTGCAAACTGTAGGGAAAGCCAAGTACGGCTTAAATCCATCAAAACTACCGTACTGTTCCAACACTACAACTGCCTTCCCCCCAAATATAATGTGTAGTTATATTCCTTCACCATATTTCCTCCATCACAGTGGGTCTCTCCTTCCAGTCCTTCTAAAAAACTGTCGTTTAAGCTGACTCAGATCTGCACTGAATTTCAAATCTTTTTTCCTGGATCAGAAGAGTCGTATGTCTTTACCAGCATTTAACACCACCATGAAATCAGTGTGTTCATGTGAGTGATATCTTGCACCTGCAGTAATTTCACTGATTGCTTCTCATGTGTCCTTTGAGGGTTTGCTTGAGGCCAAAAAGACATTAAAATGTGGCCAAAACAGCCTCTTTGTATACATCTTATTTCCAGATTGGGTTCTGGCATCCTCTACTTAGCCAGACTGTTCCCTTGCTTTAAAACTGTATTTGCTTCTGTGGGACTACACAGGGAGGAAATTAGTGTTCAGGCAGGACCTGGCTAAGGAGCTATGCATTTAGAAAAGCATACAACCAGATTTGGACATTTGCTAAAATCTACTTTATGCTAGGTGCAGACTGGCAAACTTTGTACCACCAGCATTCTAAAACCACAGCTATTTTGTGCTAGTTTTCCACATTTTTTTTCATATTTTTCTTAGTATGCATGGAGTCCAAATTTCCATATAAGGAGACAGATAAACCTTGAAACTAATTAATTGAGATCTCTGCTGCCCACCTACCAATTTTTGAGTATGCTTTCTTATTGCCAGTCACCAGACATTTTTGCCTTATTATTATATTAACCGCCACAAGCTTTTCAAAAGGCTGTAGCTGTAGAAAATTACACTTTGAGTATGCTGCCGTGAAGCCTACAACACGTAAGGTTTCTTTCCAGCAGATCCTGCAAAATGAGTGTGGGATTTTACTGAAGGACTGTAAAACCCCAAAGGTCTTGCATTTAATGTGTTCAGTTTTTAATATCCCTTAGCCCTTTGAAAGCCTCTGAGTCAACATGTCCACCACCAGAGCGAGCCTGGGTGGGAACATAACCTTCTGAGGGAGGAATGAGAGCCACAGAGTAGCTGACATGCTGCTCTGACCCTGACCTAACCCCAACGCCATAATAGTTTTCACCCATAGTAACCATGCAGGCTACAGCGGTCCCAAGGGTATTGCACTGCACAGCTAAGATAGAGGCAGACCGGGAAGAGGAAGCAGCAGCATATTTCATGTGTTCATAGTAATTTCATAGCCCATGGCACAAGGGCAATTCTGGCTAAAGAAGAGGAGGTAAAAATTTTACTTTTTTGAAAGATACAGAACTGCTGACTATGTCAGTCACCAAAGACAACCTTGGGTTAAAACCTCTTTTTGGAAGGAAGAGTGGAACATTATGGTTTTCTTACCGTTTTATAAACATATCTGCCTTCGAAGAAGGTGCAGAGGTCTGATGATGGGTTCTCTAGTTCACACTCACAGGCTTTATTGCCACCAATAGGAATATTAAAATTTTTTCCCCAGTCTGAAGGTCCATTCAACAAACCGCAGCACTGGTTCTGCAAAAAAGGAGGAAATAGGGAGATGAGGGAAAAAAGTGGTGATTTGCAGTTTGAGGACTGTAGGGGAGGGAGCTGAGAGGAACAATGAAGGAGAAATTTCATTTCATCTTTTCCCATGTGAAAGTTTTACCAAATTGGTATGTCTCAAATACCCTTTACATTTGCATATCAGTTATAAGAGTGTAAGTGCACAAGTTAAAAAAAAAGGAAAAAGACCAGACTTTCAGTATACAGTGCTTGAAAAACATTAATGTACTATAAAGCTAGTATTTGTCAGTGCCAGAATAAAACTGGACCGTGGAACGATGCTGGGTACAGTATTTTTTGAGAATAAAGTCTTCTTTCTGCAGGTTATACTTGCAGAAGGTAAGTAACAAGCTCCAGTAACATCCACATTTCACATCTTGAAAAGCCAGCCTGAAAATGTAAAATTCAGGCACCTAAAACTCTGAAATCTAGAAAAATAACCACCTTGAATGATGGTTAGCCCTTTAAATTAGAAATGGACTGAGGAGGCCAGGGCTCCATTTGGGGTTTGTGAAACTTAAACCAGGTGCAGTTTCACTTCACGTTCCGCTTTATTCAAGCCACTAAAGCTCAGGGGTGCAGACTTGGGTTTGAGGTCCTTCCTCTTTTAAAAAGCAGCTGGAAATGTTCATGTAATTTTGTATGAAAGCAAAGGCCGTGGGACATAATAAAGCAATCCTGGTCTATTTAAAAATTAATACAGCAATTATGGGATTTTTCATTTTGCTCACCCTTCAATCATCTCTCCAGGGAGATGCTTGTTATATCAGAAGAAATAAGCTGGCTCAGAAGCAGAGGACAGGGCTGGAGGTGGAATGGGGAAGGAGAAGCGGAAGTAATATAAGCCACGCAAATATTGTTTCTTGCTTCCTTTTCTTTCACACCAGCAGCCTTTAAAAATATAGGAGTTCTTTAAGCCTACCCATCAAAGTCATCACCCATTAGGGACTAAAAAAAAAAAAATAACAGCAGCACTCTGTCAATGTATAGACACAGTGGGAGGGGCAGGGGTCTACACCAGCAATGATACCAGTGAGATTCAAGGGTATTCTTGGTGTGATACCCAGGAGCAAGCTGGCACTAAGTGTCCACCTTCTGGGGTCCTTCCGGTGGGGGAAGCCAGGATAGATATAAGCAAAGTGAAAACAAATCTCCCTTTTATCATATTTTCTTCCCCCTTCTTACACAGTTAAAGTATGGCCTTTAATGACTTCATAGCAATAGGATATTCCAAATGAAATACACTCCTGAGGTTTTCCTTGTCCCTGGGGTAATCTGGATAGTTCTTAGCTGGGATACAGTGAAGGAGCAATGTCCGTTCAGAAAGGAAAGCTGTAACAGAGGAGCAGGCAACCTTCTCATGAAAGAGCTTAGCTGTCAGTCTCACTTCCATGTTGTGCGTCCTTGCTCCATTGCTCTCATAAACACTATTGCACAATGAAATCGTCACAGAAAGCCCTTGTCACATCAAGAGAGCAGAAGCCCTTTTTGTAGTGTTTTCATTTGCATTTAAGTCAGACCTTTCCCCATCCCCAGGAAATGAAATTCAAAACTGTAGCAGAGTAGCCATAAAATGAAGCATAGATAAATGCTAGTGATGGAACAGATAGGAACAATCCCTGCCCTTCATTACATTTTAATTACCATTCTCTCAAACTTCTGGAACTTCCCTTGAAACACTTTAGCTTCTTCTGTAGTGTTGCGCAATGAATTCACATTCTCCAGGAGAGTCTTGTTAAGGGATGTTTCAATCTGCAAGTCCAAATACTTCATTAGTTTTTGGGGTAGAAACAAAACTCTGGGAAGACATCAATGAAAATGCAGAATAATACTGTACCTGAGATCTGTACACTGCTCCTAAAATACCTCCTGTGACCTGAAGGATCAGGATCAGAAGCAGTCCAATAAAAAACTAAGAAGAAAACAAAAAAGGGAGAAAACTATAGTACTTTTGACAAAGATGATATAATTTCTTCCAAGTGGATGTTAAACTTTCATGTGCTTGAATAACCATGTAGGTAGAATGAACTGAAGTTCCTGTCAGGGATGTTCCAGTTATTCCTTCTTTGGCGATGAGAAAAGGGGGTGCTTGAGACAGAGTGTGTTCAGCTGGTGGTCAAAACAAGGTGCCCATCAGAGTAGTGGCATGACAGGCACTGTGTAGGTGAGGTTTTGGGCAGGAGGACAGAGAGGACGTTCTAGGAGGACCAGCAAAGGGAGCAACTGGGAATTTATGAAATTAAATGTGATAGGTAGTGGGGGAGGACTGGTGGAGGGAACATCAGTGATGGTTGGATGGAAAAAAAAGCTAGTGACATGCTCAGGGCTCTCTGGACCCTGTCTTCTTCTTGGTGAGGCCACCCATCATTTTTTCTGCACTAGAACTCAGAAGGGGCACTAGCACAAGGTAAGCAATGAAAACACATGATCGTAATCAAGAATTTGGTTAAACAAAAAGGCCCCCATCCTCATTTGGTACTGTTTGCAAGGACCTTATCCATCAAATGTAGCTGTGGCCTGTTAAAGGTAGCCAAATGTTCTTCTTTCCTACCAATAGCAGCATGCACCGGCTCTCCTTTATGGCACCACAGCACCCCAGAAACCCAAGGACCATAATGATGGAGCCCACGGCTATGAGCAGATCAACCCCTGCAAACACGCTGCTGTCTATCTCCAGCTCCTGAAAAGAGAGGGGAAAAAAATCTTTCAGCTACAAGAAGCTTCTTCTAAAAACATCTGTATCCCCCCAAACAAGAGAATTATTTCATAATTGATAAATACACTGATTAGCAACCATGGAGATACACTGATCCATAAATGAAAAAACCTCTAATGCCCCCTGCTTAAACATTTTGTTGGGGAGCTCGGTAGAACCTGGCTTTTCTCAGTCTTTGTCTCTGCACAAGATGAAAGTCGACTTTACAGAGTAAATAAATATCTCTTGTCTTTAAAGTGGCTTTCAGTCAGTTTTCAGTCGATGAATCTTTGCTTTTTACTGGAAGTAGCAAAATTGATTATCTCAAAATCTCTCCTACATTAACCAAATGTTAAAGAAACAAACCCTCTGTTTGTCATTAGAAGGCCAGGAACATACTCTGTGGCTGTTCCTGAGAGAACACTTCTCAGACTGATGCTGGGTATACTAGAGAAATAGTTAGATGTATTTTCCAAAGCAATTTTCGTGTTTTTTCTTTTTAGGCATGATCTCTAATATTACCCTCAGAGATGAGGACTGTATTTTGATGTGTGGGACATTCAACTAAACAATTCATATACCTCAATATTATTAAATATCAAATTATTCAGTTCCCACAGGACTGACTAAGGCCAAAGGCCAAAATAGAGAAAATGTTCAAAGAATATTTTCCAGTGTGGCTGGTGCCAAGATTAGCAAAAATGTCTGGAAGTTGTCACATTTATCTTCTGATGGAAATTGCAAAGGTATATAGACATGTATAATTTGAAGAATGTGTTGTTCTTTCCCCTTCCAAGTTGGACTGAACCTCCTGTTACTTATTCTTAGAAAGCTCTATTCATCTACAGCCAAATCCTTACGGTCTGTTCAGTTATTACTCAGGCAAAACATACACTGGTTTTGAATGGGAACTTTGCCTGCCTAGAGGCAAAAATGTGAGAAAATGCTTTCAGTTTTGGTCACTAATCTTAATTTACAGTTTTGGGGTAGTACTAAGCATTGCTTCAGGAAACCAGTTTGGGACACACTTAAGTATGCTTTTCTGAATAGGAAATTTCTCAAAAAGTAAGAAAGGATAATAGTGATCGTGGTTTTCCCAGCTCACTTGTACCATCTGAGCCATCATACTAGAGACGGTCAACTAGCAAGTATGGCAATTTTAGCCTGTTGTAAAATGTTGATTGAGGAATGAAAGTTGTCATTCTTCCTCTTCCACAGCAGAGAACGGCAGAGCTCTCCACGATGACCTAATTTACCCCATGACACGACATCATCATGAACTGAGTTCTGTTGCATCCATCATCTGCCAGACATGAGATATCTGGGACTGGCTAAGGGCAATGGTGTCATCAGCCAAAAGGCAGGAAATATATAAAGCTATCATCTTCTTATCTCCACCATCTTTTTATTTCCAGCTGGGAAAATACTGACTTAAATATTATTGTTCTTAGTTGATGGCCTGCAGTAGGGCAGCAGAGGAGTGATCTGAAAATTTGCAACGTAATCTATACTAAAGGCTCAATCTGAAAGCTGAAAAAAAATGCTTCCGTGTCACACCTAGTCATTTTTTCACTTCTTTTTGGAAATAAAAGTATGAAAATTAAATTTTCAAATTCTTTTACATTGCTATAGCCCAAACTCACAAGAAGAAATATACTGCTTAAAACTCACAGCCAGATTGTTCTTCCTGCTGTTAGAACAAAGCACCAACATACAAAGATTGCAGAGTGCCTTTCAGAGAGCATCTACGAGCTGTGAAATCAGTGTGACTCAAGGCTGGGGGAAAACATGCTGTGAGGCAGAGGCCAGTGCCACTGGGACCACACTTGGCAAAAGGTTGGCAGGGCCCACAGGGCCAAAGGGCCTTTGCACCAACAGGACCAGCCTCTGCTACATGTCTGCAAGATCAAGGGCTCCTCAAAATTGTATTTTCCCTAGATTTGGAGAAAAGGAAATTCATAAAGTCTGAAGTAATTTAATAACGCAGATAAAATCCAGGAGCGAAGCTCAGGGGCTTTCTTCTCCCCGCTCCAGGAGGGCTGTTGGGACATTTTAATCCTAAGTAAAGATTTTTTGGGTCTCTCAAACTCTTTCTATATAAATACGAGGGGGAAAGGATAAGGTGTTTTTAAGGAGCCACTGAAAATCGAAGGGAAAAATCCTTGCTTCCTTTCAAAGTTTCAGTTACTGGGGAAATAAGAATTGTGTTATTGAACATAGTGAGAAAGGTAAAAATATTGCCTACAAACACATGGAAGTAACCCTAGGAAAATATATAACTGTACTATTCTAATAGGGAAAGACATTGAAAAGTCTAGCAGCTGCATGGCTCCTCATTATTGTCTCTAAAACCGAAATCAATAACAAAACCCTCATTAGTTTTCATTAGAGGAGAGAGAGACATGTTTTCCAAGAGAAATCAGTGTGCATCTGCAATAACCTGCATTAATAACACTAGAAGACATTTCTTGTAGTCAAATGTCTGTGCTTACATTAATCACTTTATCTGACTACCTGCACCATCTTGTTTAATCTTAAACATCATGCATCTTTACCCACACAAACCACCTCAACAAGAACATAACAAATTTGTGGAAATGAAGATAGTAAATGAAAGTGTATGCAGGAGCTTCCACATTTTACAAGGTTCTGGTATGACTGCATACCTGCTGAGCATCTTTGCTAACACGTATCCATATAGAGACTCCCAAAATAATGGAACCACACACCTGCAGGAGAAAAATAAAGAATATTTAGAAAGATCAGCAATTTTAGATTAATGTTCAGCATCCAAATTGCACCAGATGTTGGCCAAAATTCTGAAATCATTTGTTTGGCAAAGTGAAAGACACATGAATTGCTGGAGCTTAGAATATTGATTCATATCCAGGAAACTTCATAAGGGTAGTTAAATCTTCAGTTATGCACCAAATCCCTGATGTTTCTACCTCAGAGGACTCCACATGTCCTTGATGATTTATACATGTGGTTGGGAAGCACACAGTAGTTTTGTCAGATGAGAGAGGAATATAAATTGCTATAGCATGTATATAACATGACTGTAAAGAACATTGTTTCTTGTATAATGGAAACACATGAGATTTGATAAGGAATGTTGCTATAAATACTGTTTCTAGAATTATTCAGGACACATAGCTAGACACATATTCTCTATGGTAAAACTATCAGGAAAAGTTCTAAATAAAGTCTTTCTGCTGTTTCTGCTGCAACAATATCTGGCCATGTCCAATCCTTAGAATATTCCTCCTATAAAAATGCCTATTTTGATAGTTATTATTTCCATTATGTTTTTACAGAAAGAAAACTGACTCATTCGTACATGTGAAAGTTAGACCAGGATGCCTTGCTTTGAGATGTTGAAGTCAGGACAGATGAATCCCAGACACATTCCCTGATCACTAGCTATGCTCCTGTTTTGTTGATTGTTGAGGTACCATTCCACTCTGCGCCAGTTACTCTGTTCCTAACCTTGTCCATAATGATTCTCACACAGAATTTCTCTTTATTAACTGTTGGAGACAGGTAGTTAAGAGGCTAATCAGGTGTAAGAATTGTGCCTACTGAGAGGACTGATAGGAAAGAGAGATCACTGAGGACCAAAGTCTAGTCAGATTTAGACTTATCTTTCTGTAAGTTATTAATACTCATCATAAATGGCCCTGAAATGTTGGTATGAGCTTCCCAGGAAGACTGCAACTACTCCTAACCTTTTTAAATTGAATGAGCTACTTTTATATGTTTTAGATAATTTTTCTTAAAAAAATGCCTTCCCCACTAAAGGTTTCATATAATATTCAGCATCAAAGACCATAATGACTTTAGCAGATTATTTAATATGGAACAGAGCCAGCACTCAAACATGAGTACCACACATTTTCCTGCTCTAAGTAAAGCTCCTATAAGTGCATTTTAAACATGAAAAGGAAAGTTGTACAATCGATGACAGCTACACCATGTTATCAAATTTAACTAGAACTCCCCACTGAAATCTTCTGAATCCCACTGAATCCGTCTAGAAAGTGATGGTATCATATGACTCTATATTTGGGTCCTGTTCAGCAGTACTATGTGAGCCATGTGGCTATGCACCAGACAACATGGGCTCACTAATGTGAAAATTCCCACTGAAGTGGCTATTGCTATAAATCCAAACAGAATTTGGCCCACTGCCTTATTTGTTATATAGGGCCTCCCATAAAATACAGCACGGCAGTAGAAGTAAATGTGGCTGAATGCACAGGAACTTAGTAATCAGATGGGAATGCTATAATATTAATTTATTTCATTCAAAAAAGGAATATTATTTATGAATCAAAATTTCTAGTAAGGTGTATATACAATTTAATTATAAAAATAGAGTTGGTTTAGACAGATTTAAAAATGCTCCATTTCATTAAAATCTTAATGTTTGGTTTCTGTTTATTTTCATAATATACAAAGTACACAAGAATTCACAAAGAAAAGTTTTGAATTAAGACATCAAAATGGTCTGTTCCCAAAAAGTCCAAGCAGAACATTTCAAGTTTGCTGGAATACTCCATCCTAAAGGTTTTTACTAAAGAAACTTTTATTGCAGGAAACCGTTTCATTTTTAATGAACCAGTACTTTCCAAGGGAATAAAAAGAGCTTCTTTGAAAAGGTCTTCACCTGTTTCCCCTAAACTGGATGTCTATCAAAGTTTTGCCTCAACCCTTGACTGAGAATCAGTGACCTTGTCATGGTCTCATAAACTGACCAGGAACAGGACTGTTGTCCCTCAAATTCAATGGGTCTTTCTCTTCTCAAGCCCTTCAGTCTGGTGTGATGAAGAAATACAGCCTAGTGAAATTGATACCACCTCAGATGAGCCTGTAAGGACTTTGGACTAGCAGTATATCTAGACTCTCTACTTCTCAGACATGGGAATACCAAACCTCTTGGGAATTCCCTCCACTGTCACACATGTTTTAAGCAACCAGTATAAGGGTATCAGGAGGACCTTTATGCATGATTGCTCCCGTTTGGAAAAATATTTGACTAGAATACTTCCTTGAGATACCTCAAATTAACAGTGCTAGGAAGGTCCTGTGAGAATTCGGTCTATGGCTCAGCATACCTGCTAAGTTTGTGTTGCTATTTTTGGGGACCAAGAGGTCCGTAAGGTATGGGGAAGGAGCTACTGTGGTTGTAGATGGGACTGGAAGTCTGGTATTAACAACTGATCAAATATTACCCCATTACTAATCATGTTGCCTCAAACTGGGGATCAGACTTTAACATTTAGTGTGGAGAAAAAAAAAAAAAAAGGAATTTACAATTTTGCATGATACGGAGTAGCAGCAGCTGACAGAATGAGGGCAGCAGGTCAGGCTAGATATCCTGCAAACTCTGAAGAAGGGAAACAGGAAAAATCAAACTGTCGGGTTTAAAGCACAAAACTGACAAGGATTAATTTAAGGACTATTACAAGCCCCCCATAGGCACCCAGCTCCAAAGCACAGATCTTCAAAATCCTGTCCTCAGGTTTCTTTCACCAAACTGGGAGGACACAAAACTCTATGGACATGCTAGAGTCCAGCACAGGGCTGTAGATTCCCCAGGGGCACACGTCACGTAAGAGATGAGGCAAAGGGTCTGGGTATCATCTCAAAGCACCTGGATGAAAAGAAGGTTATCAGAAGTAGTCAACATGGATTCACTAAGGGGAAGTCGTGTCTGACTAATCTGATAGCATTCTATGATGAGATCACTAGATGGGTGGATGAGGGGAGGGCAGTGGATGTTGTCTACCTTGACTTTGGCAAGGCTTTCGACACTGTCTCCCACATCATCCTCACTGGCAAGCTTAGGAAGTGTGGGATAGATGGATGGACAGTGGGGTGGCAGATAGAGCTCAGAGGGTTGTGGTTAGTGGTGCAGAGTCTAGTTGGAGGTCAGTAACAAGTGGTGTCCCTCAAGGGTCAGTACTGGGTCCAGTCCTGTTCAATATATTCATCGATGATCTGGACGAAGGGATAGAGTGTACCATCAGCAAGTTTGCTGATGACACTAAACTGGGAGGAGTGGCTGATACGCCAGAAGGCTGTGCTGCCTTACAGCGTGACCTGGATAGGCTGGAGAGTTGGGCAGAGAGGAACTTAATGAAATTCAACAAGGGTAAATGTAGGGTACTGCATCTGGGGAGGAATAACCCCATGCATCAGTACAGGTTGGGGGCCGACCTCCTGGAGAGCAGCTCTGTGGAAAGGGACCTGGGAGTCCTGGTGGACAACAGGATGACCATGAGCCAGCAATGTGCCCTGGCGGCCAAGAGGGCCAATGGCATCCTGGGGTGCATCAAAAGGAGTGTGGCCAGCAGGTCGAGGGAGGTCATCCTCCCCCTCTACTCTGCCCTGGTGAGGCCGCATCTGGAATACTGCGTCCAGTTCTGGGCTCCCCAGTTCAAGAAGGACAGGGATCTGCTGGAGAGGGTCCAGCAAAGGGCTACAAAGATGATTAGGGGATTGGAACATCTTTCATATGAGGAGAGGCTGAGGGATTTGGGTCTCTTTAGTCTGGAGAAAAGAAGATTGAGGGGGGATCTTGTTAATGCTTTCAAATACTTGAAGGGAGGATGCCAGGGGGATGGGAGCAGTCTTTTTTCAGTGGTGCCCATTGATAGGACGAGGGGTAATGGGCACAAACTTGAACATAGGAAGTTCCATCTTAACATGAGGAGGAACTTCTTTACTTTGAGGGTGGTGGAGCACTGGAACAGGCTGCCCAGAGAGGTTGTGGAGTCTCCCACTCTGGAGACATTCAAAACCCGCCTGGACGCTGTCCTGTGCAACCTGTTGTAGGTGACCCTGCTCTGGCGGGGGGGTTGGACTAGATGATCTCCAAAGGTCCCTTGCAACCCTGACTATTCTGTGATTCTGTGATTCTGTGAAGCCAGAGCCACTTTGCAGAGCTAGCTTAGACTATTCCAGGGCTTACACACTTAGGGCTATGCTTTAAGAGCTGCTTAAAAAAAGGCACCAGAAGGCTGGAAAGTCCATTCCTGAGTCCCCTAAGAACGGACCCTCCCAGACAGATTGCAAAGGGTTTAAAATGAAAGAACGCCAGGTAAATATGCAGCCATTGCTGTTGTCTAGTTAAGGTTAAAGTCACCTTCATTTCCCACTATCAGTTTATTTTTCCACTTGCCAGCTGCCTTTTGCACCAGGAAAACAGCTATGGGAGCAGTGACATCACTGTTCCCTGTACTTTACTACAGCAATTTAATGATTTCCAGGAATTAGAGACAGGAATGTGAATCACTGGAACAGGCTGCCCAGAGAGGTTGTGGAGTCTCCCACTCTGGAGACATTCAAAACCCGCCTGGACGCTGTCCTGTGCAACCTGTTGTAGGTGACCCTGCTCTGGCGGGGGGGTTGGACTAGATGATCTCCAGAGGTCCCTTCCAACCCTGACTATTCTGTGATTCTGTGAATCAAAAAATTCAGTTTCATTGTACTCCATCAGCACATATTCCTGTTAGCACTATGTTTGTTCTTCCCTATTTTGTTAGTGCTAAATCCCTTCCTTTAAAATGAGTAACTATAGCTGCATTCCTGTCCTCCTCTGTCCCACCCAGGCAGTCACATGCACAGCAAACGCTCTCAGTATAGAGTATGGATTTTCCTACCTTTGGCATAAAGACAGGTTAGGGAAGTTTTTTCCACACCTGCTTCTTTCCTGAGCTTTCAAGACCCCCCCAGGATCGCACCCTGTGTTTTCTCCTAGGAACCCCATGCTGTCCCTGGAGGCTTAGGCGTGGGCATTTTTCACGTATTCGCTCCAGAAGTAGTTTGGAACTACATTTGCCTATGTTTTAGCTTACAGTAAATACAGATGAACGTGAACGGGAAAAACTTGCTGAAGGGCAGGAATTCCAAGTCAGAAACTTATGGACTCTTTTAAGTAGCATTGCGGAAAAACTTCAACACAGATGTCAAATATCTTCAATCTGCCTTGATGGAGGTGGAGGAAGAAGAGGGGGGCGGCAGTCCAAACCATCATTGCCCTGTTAGGAATTTCTTTGTGAGGTCCAAAGTGATCAAAGAATTTTGCTAATTCTTCTCATTTTGGCAAGCCACAAATTTTCCAAGGCTACTGTTTGTGGTCCCTTTTGAACGGTATCACCTTTTCACTCAAAAAAAAATCCCTTGGGGCGAAGCCCATAATGTGGCTTGTAGTTCCGCTTCTGGTTTCAGTGAACCTCTGGTGAACCTGACAAATCTCTTGTCGGGAAAGCTGACAGTGAGGTTGAACCATGAGAGAAAAGTTCTTTAACTCAAACCTTTCCTGATTTTTCAGGACCTGAAATTCTTACAGACCAGCTGAGTTGTGATAAATGGCCAAATGCAGTTCAAACGACACGCAGAAACCTGCCTGCTGTCCTGTGCTGGATCTGCCTTCGTACAGCTATTGGCAGTACTGCCAGCCCATACTTTTTACAAACATTCACTGTCCACCATCAGAAACTAATTATGACACTGAATGTAAAGCAAAGAACCACAAAGAAGGATATGAAAACAGTTTATCAATTAGGAGGCTAAAAATATGAGTGAATTTTCCATATTTTCTGTTGCAACTGCATTTTCAGGATTATGCCATTTGGGTGCAAGCAGTAGACAATAAAAACAAAAGAATGATGCATTGTAAGTGGAAAGCCTGTATCTTCTGACTGAAATGAGTGATGTCCTTTGACATGAGGGGCATGGTATGGGCAGGGAGACAGACTCCTGGCTGGTCTACTTTTGAATGCAGAGGGAAAGTTGTTTTGAAGGAAAAAGAAAAAGGGAAAGGCAAAAGTTAAACATATTCTCCCCTCCCTGATTTAGATTCACACTCTGTTTCCACTTATACTCTATTTTCTTTACAGTTTCTTCAACTACAGCACTCAGATAATGTTGAACACATTTCACACATTGCTAATAACAATTTAAACACCAACTTACCCAAAATAAGAAGTTGAAGATGAACATGGAATACTTCATGCAGCTGCTTACACCCGCCATTTTCAACAAGCCAAGGCAAAAATGAGCACTGCAGAAGAAGCTTTCCTGGGCGTTTGACCTTGATATAGAAGTTGTCCCTGTGTCTTCAGGAAACCTCTCAGACCACGTCAAATAAACCGTGCTTTGCTACGAAAAGCAAAAATTGTGACTGAGGCATCAACAGTTATTTCAATAGTTCCTATACCACAGGTAAATATTAACCAGAGCACTGGGGAAGCACTACCAGGTGTTATCACTGAGTCTCCAGATTCATTGCACCCTTGTGATTTGTGCTTTTCTACCGTCATGTTAGTCTTGTCCTACACCTCAAAAGTAAATAGATTATGCAGCAAAAGTCATAGTTTCGAAAGAAGGGGAAGTGAGAATAAAAAAATTTCACGACCCGTTTTAAAAGATGGAAAGGATTGCATTTCTTAAAGCTTTTAGGTTACAGCTTTTACTCTTTCATTACCCACACTGACAACATTCATTTGGTTGTGTTCACCCTCCCGCTCCAAACGTTCCACCGGAATAAAGTGATGGGTCTGTGTTATCCCTGCAGAGGAGGGGTAAGGAATCTGCCACCATTTTCTCCCTCTTGGTGTCTGCTACAGATCCTTTTCCTCGCCAAATCAGAACCCCGGGAACCTGAGCACTGTGGTGCACAAATTGTCCAGCTGTGTAGGTTTCCAGAAGTACAGCGAGCCCCAGAACAGCAATCATGGTTCTGGCATCAGATTCAGGATACCTCTCGGCAACAGGAGCCAGATTCATCCTGGAAGACAAGGCAATAAACCTGTTTCACTAGTTTTGTTTTATGTCTTGTTTGTTTTCTTTTGTGCTCCTCACACTAGGAATCCTGAGGGGAAAATAAAGGTATCATTTCTCTATCAGCCCATTTTCTGGAGAAGCCCTGTATACCAGTCCTTGGAGGGATGAGGGTCAGACACAGGTTCCCCTGGGCTCGTTATAAAAAAAAAAAGAAGCTTTATTTTGCAGGTAAGCACAAAGGATTTAAATAAGAGAGATTAAGGACATACCCGACTGAACTGATTTATGAAGCCTCCTTGTCCCAAGCCCATTTTTAGGACGTCACTGTCAGTTCACATTCTTGAATTCAGCTGTCTGTATTTGAAAAAAATTGCAAACTGTTAGTATATAACACACCTGTAGATGGTGACAAAAAGATGTAACTTAGAGCCTGGCTTTTGTAGGATCTACAGAAAAAAATCTACTCTACATTGAAAACAGCTTCCTCTGGGTGCTCTCTAAACCACCTTTTAATGAAGGTGTGATGTTGTGATCTCTCCATTCAATTTCACTAATTGTATTTAAACAGACACAGCCGTTCCCACCTTTATGAGTGGCTCTATACCTGCCTTTAACTTTCTGGGCTCCTTTCTGGAGTAATACTCTTTTTTTCTAACTCTAGGAGATGGGCTGTCTGACTAGCTTATTTCGCAATATCCACCCTGAATCTGAGAATGTTCCTAAAAATAATTGCGCTCATGAAATACAGATTTTGTAAGGACTGGGAGAAACAACTGAGTGGTATGGTTTAGATCTAAAGCACTCAACAAATAAGTAAGTTGAGAAATGTGGGTGTCTTTATGGAGGGATGCCATAGCCACAGATGAATCATGAGAAGTTTAAAGGGCCATATAAAATTATATGAAAAGGGCCATGAAGGGTAATAAGAGAATCACAGATGACACAGGATTTGAAAGATAAGTCTGCAATCAGACTATGCAATTGCAGTAAACTTAGTTTATTATAAGCGGAGTTCAGAAACAGCATTTTGCACCAAAAACTACACAGCTATATATATTTGCGCGCAGTAGAATTAAAGAAGGCTTGAGCTGTAGCACTGTTGTCTGTGAGATGCTTCAGATATGTCTGAAGGAAACTGGTAGGGCAGCAATACTACAAGAAGCACGCGCGAGCATTCACACACTGCCCCTTCGTGAAAGGCCGGTGTGCAAGGACTTTGCACGCACAAGTGAAGCACTCCCTCTTTGCCTCCCCACTTTCCTTCACAGCACTCTTGGATTTTGGGCAGGTGGGGATCTGTGCCAGCAATGCCCTGGAGTGATTCCTGGAGTGGTATACAGTCTCGGGTTGTCGGAGGACCCCAGGCCTGTCTGCGGGCAGAGAGGTCCACAGCATGTCTGGACCCTTCCCCAGCCTCCAGCCTCAGGAGGTGTGAGACCAGCACAGCTGAGTTTCTTATTCAGTCTAGGAAATTTCAACAGCTGAAGATAGATATGATTTAGATCTGAAACTTGTTTTAATTACGATTTTACCCTTATGCCTGTGGACGTTGAAGAAGTTTGCCAGAACTCCTGGGTTTTTCTTTAATTTTTGTTTTTTTTAAATAAGCCTATTGAACATTAACCAGGAGCAAGTTCTGGTAAGATCCCAGTTCTTCCTAAACCTTGAGGAATCTACCTGCATTTTATAAGTTTACTGATCTCTTTGGAAAAAGCAAAAGTAGACTTTCCTAGGACCTGGCAGATGCTTCTTTTCTAAGATGGCAAATAGAAAATAATGTCAAAGTTAAACACAATTCCTAGTGGGTTTCCAATGTGTTAAATATGGCTGCTGAATAGAAACTCCATATCTAAATTTACTACAATTCCTACATGTTTCATATCTATATTTAGTGGTATCCAAAGTAAAAATATGTCATCTAAGATTAAAAGCAAACAAGCGGTTTCCATTAAGTGATAGATTTTCAGGTTAAATCCTCTGTATGAGCTGATGATTTCTTATTTCCTGGCTGCACAGGGCTTTCCTATATGTCTTGGAGAAGGGGAAAGCCACAATTATGGCACAGATTACGTTTGCAGTTGTACCTGCAACTATGAAGGTCATGCAGATAATTGCAGAGGCTTATGAATGGCAGCAAAGGCATGAGAAATGTTGCTATTTGGCTGCATGTGAAATTGCTCCCATTACCCCTCCACTAACTGTTTAGATGATCAGCTTTGCCCTACCGATAGCAAGCCTGTGCCACAAACTACTCAAAAGCTTTTCCTAGTGCAGAAGTTGTAAAACCCCATTCGCTTCCTGCTCCTCCTTACAGATTAGGAGGATTATCGGTGCACAGCCTGGGTGCAGCGCAGGGTGGGGGCCTCTGACACAGCACACACAGCTCCTCACTACAACAGGGGAGCTAAGATGACATGCTGACTTTGCCCTCTGTGTCACACACGAAACCAGAGAGGGAGAGGCATATTTTGGCAGAAAAACAAATGCCAGTACACCCATAATGAACCTGGAGTAAAGCATCTCCCCTTTGACACTTCCCAAGTAGTTGCAGTTGGTTTTATAATGTTTTTATCTTCCTTCTCCTCTGAGCATTTCTTCACTTTGAGTCTTTTTCTTCTTTTTTTACAACCTCCATTTCCCCTTGTGAGGTGCCTCTCCATGGTCAGGCTGTGACCAAAGTGCTATATCAGATGATTCACTGTACAGCCAGTCACAAGTTCAGGTCTGGACTTGAAAAACTGGTTTGTCCCGGGTAGCAACCTCTTTGGGGGATGTGGATAGTGAATAATAGAAGTTCGTTTGCCATTGGAATTACTGCTCAGTGCAGTGATAAACACACAACAGAGAAGACAGCTAAGAGCTATATTCAGCGTGGAGCTTGCAACCTCAAAGACGTCAGTAGATCTCTGGATCTGCTGAATCAGGAGGCACAGCCTATATAAGTTCTGCAGAGACAGATCTCAGGCTGTCACAGCATTTATCCTTCAGCCAAAGGGATACTTCACATCTTGCAACATCACCTGTTGCACTGAGGTCTCTACTCAGTACAAGTTTCTGCATTTCCTGATTAAACTCCTGCCTAAACAGTAGTGCAAAGTAGAAGAGCTGTTTCATGCTTTCACAATAAGTTGCTCACGCATGATGCCAGGTGAAACAAATGCTATGTGCCATCAGCCTTGACAGCATTTTGGCACTCATCTAAATAGGCAATGCTGCCTAAAGAAGACGTGTTTGCAGTCCAAACAGTAGGACAAACACCTTCAAAACAGTGGGAAATGGGAGCATCTGGTTTTGTCCTTGAAGGTATTTGCAGCACTGGGTCTGACTGAGATTGCAGTCAGTCTGCTACACCTCATGTCTTGGGTTCAACCTTAGCAAATAGATCTTAGTGCAATACCATAACAGCTAGTAAAATTTCAATTGTAAAAGTGAAGTATACTCCCATTTCTGACTCTTAGCAAAATACTAGAGTGTCCTAACAGATCTTATTTATGGAGAATTATTTTGTATTGGAATATATGTGGCACTGACATGGCTGCTGAGTTTGTACTCAGCTCCCAGAGTCAAACAATTACAAGATTCCTTGCCCTCATTTTAAAATATCCCTTCATCTAGGCCTTGAGATGAAGGGAAAGAGTGGAAAGGATGACAAAAACACACCTGAAAATGCCAGAGGCTGAAGTGGAAGAAAGAAGATAGAAGTATTGTATTTAATCACGAGTCTTGCACCATTTTCATGGTTTTTGGTAGCTGACCTGTGATCAACGTACTATAAGCAGATGATAAACTTTTTGAAAGCTTCTATGCCTCACATGGCTTAGATAGCTATGACTGAGTCCATGGCTAATCCCACAACTGACGACATGAAAAAGAATGAGAGCATTTTCAACCAGTATTAGGCATGTATATGGCTGGCTGAGTCAGCTGTCTACGGTGCCTTCACAGCTTCTGCAGAGGAATGGGGACTGCTGGGGAGTGATTTAGCTTATCCTAAAATAGGCATGAAGACACACCAGGTGAACTGTGCCCTTAAACTGCCTGTTTCTCTCCACTGACCAAAAAGTGAGCCCTGGAAACTGAAGACATATGAGATGGATCCCACCCAAGAGCCTCCCCAGCAGCACAGCACCTCTGTTTCACAGCAGACTCTTTCTGCTCTTATAGAGTTCTAAAGAAAGAGCACGTTTCTTTCCCTTTTAGGATTTCTTTGTNACGTGCATAATTTTTGCCATGAGATGGCTTTGCCCTGACCCAACCCAAAGCTGGGTAGCTGCCATAGCATGGGGTGCAGCCCAAAGCAGCAAGCCCAGTCTCTGAGAGGCACTGGTTCATTGCAGTTCAGCAGTACGCTGACCCCAGCATCACCCCAGTTCCACCTCAGAGTGAGCTAGAATTCACCCAGAATGCAGTTTGGTGTGGTCCCTCAGTGCCAAATACTGCTACTGACCTCTCTCCTTTCTTTCCTCCCTCCTACCACACCCTGAACTGCTAAGAGGGTGAACAAAGCTGTGTCTCAGAGGAGGATCCAGAGCCTCTAAGTTTCCTGTGGTCTATACGAGTGTACTGGGCTCCTGTTAGTGTCATACTGGGAACTGATTTCTTGCCTGTTAGGGCTTTTACTTTCACTTTGAAATAATAGGTGTATTGTAGCCATTACCAATGTAAACCCTTTCATGATGACTATGTTCCTCTGCACTCCAGCCAATAAAAGTGTAAATGCTTTATACAAAAGATACAGCCCAACACATGAGTTGATCAATCCAGCTCAGAAGAGGCAGTGGCCTGATGATCAAAACAAACCTAGGTGTCCCAGCCACATCTATACGCTCAGGAGCAGGCAAATCCTGCTGTGTCCCGTGCCAGTACCAGCTCCAGCCTGGGAAATATATAGCTGGATTAACCTGGTGCTCTCCCCTCTTCATGAGGCCTGGAGAAAGGCAGTGTGGGTGTATAATACCCCTCATCACAGAACAGGCACTCGGAGGGGGACTCGAGTGGCCCAGGTGAGTGTGCTGGCCATGAGGGTGTTGGTCAGAGGTGCGTCATGTCCTCCTGACCACACTTTTCACGTTAGCACTGGAAATCTAGTCACCGGGGAGGGAGTTTAAATGGGGATATGTCTCCGCAAAAGGTTCCAGTTCTGACAAAAGAGTTTCATCAGAAAATCCCCAGCCAGCTCTGGGCTGAACTCCTATCCAGGCACTCCATGGCCTGGCGCCAACATCACTCATATGTTCCTGCTTTAACAAGGTCTACTGCCTCGAACACTCTCACTTCCCCTAAAGCAACAACTCTTCCACCAGAAAACAAACCTTGTGCGGCAGGGCTGCCTGTGATCCACTCCTTCCCAAAGGATGCAGCCTCCTCTTCCCATACACCGCCAGTTTTCTTCTAAGCCTTTCATCTGAAAACTCTCTGAAAGACACATTTGATATTTGGCTCGTATTAAAATAAAAGAAGTCCTTAAGTACGAATAAACTCACATACCTAATCCACGTATTTCTCTTTTCACCTTCCCTGCCTCCCCAGACCTTTTCATTTACTGCCAGCATTCTTGGCTGTTTTACATCCTTTTTGCTCATTTATGTACTTCATGAACTAAGCCGAGCTTTTATGTCAGGGCTTATGTCAGGGATTTCCTATTTCCCAGCGCCTGGTTAGGATTCATTTAAACTACATGTCTCCAGGTTTAAAATATTTTTTTGGTTTCAGAATGAATTCATTGTGGATTAACGTGTTAATCAGTGTCAGTAAGGGTTTCACTATCTAACCTGTAACTATAATATTAAACCTAACTTTGTTAAAAAAGTGCTTGCTAAAGAACCCAAATGAATATGATTCTTGCAGGTTTGTATTATGTAGGCAGGGCTCAATACGTGGGAGCTGTTACTAACATAAGAGCTGCTACTTTTGACCCCTGGCATTTTCAGCATATCTTGAAACAGTCTGTTCTGCAAAGTGCAGATTGCTGTGAAGAAAGGTGCCTTAAAAACATAGAGAACGGCCTTTGTCAATGTTGAATCAAAAGGCTTCAGATACATCTTCAGAATATCACCTTCTCTTTCAAGCAGGGGGGAGCTGATCTACGAGTTTTTCTCCTGGAAAGGGGCATGCATATTTCATATTCCGGTCTAAACACTGGGAACTTGATTCTGATTATGTTTATGCCCATGTAAATCAGAAGAAGTTTATAAGGCAAGTTACTGCCAGTACAGATTAGAAAGGATATATCTACCCTTCCTCCCTGCCCTAATTTTTCTGAGGGAAAAAGAATAAACCTGCCAGAAAAATGTGACACTTTCTGAATCTTCCTTGCTGCCCTCCAGCCGTGGGTGGGAAGTGTCCCAAATGATATGAGACCCAGACAGGTATACAGTTATTTTGTGATCCAAAAATCAGATACTTATACGTTAGAAAATGAGAACTAGGTTATTCTGTTGTTGTTTATAGACATCAGTTATGTAACTATAATTATATTACTCCCTATAAAGATGCTTTTTTAATGCCTTATATGAAAACTCTACATAATATGGGCAGCCAGGCAGGCAATGTGGTCACCAGTTATGTTTAGAATTAGTACACGGGAAGTACATAACATCTGTCATGAAATTTTGCTCCAAAAATGCAGATTTTATATTTATTTTGACAAGCGTATTTCTTCTATTTCAGGATAATATGACACTCAATCCCCACTTTCACTGAGGCATACCTCTGCTTGGCAAAGTAAGTAAACACATACAAAGATTAAGAAACAAATATAAGTAAGCAAGTTTTAGCTTTCAACATTATTAATTCCTTAAGTCTCATTCAGGGTAAAACATCCGTGCTCTGAAAGTTGAATGGGAGCTTCTTTATACTTCTGTGGTTACTGTAGACAAACTGATGCTATCAAAACAACGCTACACAGCAAGTGAGCTACAGGCTTCACAACCCCCTGAAACTCAGAGATCCCCTGGGACTATTCTACCACATGTGTATAGTCTTTTCACAGTCCAGAGAGGGTTTCCATCAACCCTCATGTGCTCGCTGACCTTCACAATCCTACTGACATTAAACTCTGCTGCTCTGCAGCGCTCTGTGGACACTGGGGTCTTTTCTGGTTCAGATAGTTGTATCGCTTTTTCAGTTTAATCCCCTCACACACAAACCTTTCATTTCTGCCCCTGAGTGCTGTTTTTAAAAAATCTTTAATATGATAATTCTACCATTTGCAGACTATAAACATTTGCTGAAAAAAATCGTATTTTCATTCCCACTTATCTTTGTCCCGCAAATGCTATTCATTTATCCCCTTTATACATAAAAAGGCTCTTTCCTTTCCAAAGGTTTTTTCTGTAACTGAAAGGACAGGAAGAGAAGTGAAGAGTATTACTGAAAATTTTATAGTAACTACCAAACAGCAGAGTTAGTGGCTTTACCTACTGGCAATGATCCAGATTTATAACTTGCACATGTGCAATTCACATTTGTACTGAAAACTAATTTCCTACTGAAGCCATTGAAGAAAGATGCCATAAAGAACCCGGTCCTCAGAAAAGCTAAGAAGCTCATGCTGAGGGACTGTAGGCCTCCCAAGACTGTAATCAGAGTTGAGAGTGGTGAACTGCTTTCAGAGGAATCTCAGTACCCTCCAGCGCTAAGCTCCAAATGTTAACCACTACTGTAAAAATAGTTCCCCTTTTCTCAGCTTTCACAAGTTTTCTGGGATTACCTCCCTCTGAACAGACAAGCACGTGGAGCTAGGATACTCTTGGCTGTTGCGCAAAGGTGATTCTCTTCAATGCTACAAGAAGTGTCCAAAATCCTCCTTTACTGACATAGAAAGAAAGAAGATGCATACTGGAACAAACCCAGGGCCTTTGTATCTACAGAAGTTCTTCTAGGAACTAAGACCAGATCAACCTTTTGGAGGCCATGATGTGCTTCCTCACTTGCTCGCTGATCCCCTTGACTCAAACAGTACACTACTAGAAGGGATGAGCTTCTGAAGATGAGCCTCTGATTGACACCTTCTATGAAGGATTTCAAAGCTGTGCACACAGTTTATCTTAGACCTGACCCTGAAACTTTAAAAACCTCCTCTGCAGGGCTGGGGAAGACAATCTTTATGGAACTGTTGTGCGTCAGAGTATCTGCCCTGGGTGGACAGCTGGAATGGCAGAGGCTAGTGTTAAACTTACAATTAAAGAACTAACGCCACATCTCAAGCCAAAATTAAGTTAGTAAACTTCCTACTTTATGTTATCAGAGTTGCTATGAAAAATACTTGCCTCTGCGAAAGCCAAGCCAAATCCAAATCTTGAGCAACCATGTTTATATCCATGGCATGAACCGGAGGAACTTACAGGAAGTGTGAACTAAAACCAATAAAAATGATGAAATTCTAGTTTTAATTTAAAATAGAATCTATACAATAGATAACATTTAAAACAGAGGTGGGAATGCCAAAAGGAAGAAGAGTGAAAACTTCACAGCTAAAAGTGAAACAGGATTGTTTCATGTCATGCCTCCTTTGAGCACAATCGCTGTAGTTCTTAACTGGTAAGATAATAAAAGACACTTTTCCATTAAGCTGTAAGCTCCCCATCAGCATATGGTTAGGCTTTGTGTCTTCTCTTTGCTAAACCATTTACTATCTCAAAGTGAAGAATTTCTTCCTTTGTCATGTCCATAGATGAGATTAACAAGCACACACACTTTATACACTTCATTAATCCTTGTGATGATTCATGCGCATGGGGGTCATACTCTAATCCAAGTCAGACCTCTAAAAATACTTGACCTCCAGATGATTGTGCTGACTGCTATAGCTAAGACCAGAGTTTGGACACATCGTCTTTCTTTTCATAGTACCATAGTACAGATTAAACATATTCAAACTATCCTTATGAAAGACATGCTTAACAGTGTGCTGACCATACATAAAAAAGGTCATTTGGGCAAGGATTTTGAGTAGTCTGAGATTTAGTTCAAAGTCTGGCTCCATTGCACTTTGCTCTTGAAAGAGTCTTTGGGTCCGAAAAACAAGGCATAACCACAGTGCTGCAAACAATAAGCTTGTTGTCAAAAGATGTCATACATAGTGGGAGCATCCTCCAGGATGCACACTGCTGGTTGCACAGGACTGCGCTCCAGGGTGCCTGAGATCTGTGGAAGGTGTACCAATGAAATACTACAACCAAACAGAAACGTCGCAAGAGAAGAATAGCCATGAATCTAATCTTTATTTAGCTATGCTTGGGTTCAGCTCCACACTTGGTTTCTAAAGCTTGTAGCTCTTTATGAGGACTCAAATTTATTCCCAGATCTGAATGGCTTCCTCTCCTGTCCTCTCTCTCCATCATACACAAATCAGATCTCTGTTTGCATCTGAGTACTGCTATTTTGGTTTATTTACTCCTACCACTGCACTACTCCAAATTTATTCTATGACAGCCACCCAGAATTCCCTGTCATGAGGATATTTCTTTTCCAGAATTTATAAATAGGATTCCTTTCACTTAATTGCAGTCACTTAAAAGGTAAGTCTGTAATTTAAGTTAGTTTTCTAACCTGAAGGAGATCCACCCCAAGTATATAAAACAAGTGAGATGGCTAATTGTTGGCAAGTATTTATCTCTCTTTTCCGACTATAGGGAGAATTTGAAGGATTAGCTCAGATTACATGCCAGATTTAGGAAGCGAATATTAAAGGAAATAGAAATTACCCAAAGAGCTTTCTATCTGTGTAAGAAATTAAATGTTGTGCACTGCACACAGCGTACCATAAAACAGACTGCTGGCTTTACCCAGGGGTAAGACATATAGCTATTTTCCAGCCTGCAAAATATTTACTCATCCCATGATGTCTGTTGATCATATGCATAAAGGATCAGATTCTTACTTGGTGTAAATGGGAATAATTTCACTGAGTTCAAATTGGGCCCAATAGCAGAAAGAACATACCACAGGCCGTTAACTCCTCCTGAGACTATTGAAAAGGAATTCATCAGATCAGAATAGACGTAGGAAGTTTAATATCTTCCACAATGATCCATCTGATTTATTTCCTCATAAAGCCTGTCAACGATGGCGAAAAAGAAAAAAAATCACAAAGGTCAAAAGCTGTTCTCTCAAACCCCATCTGCATTGCAGTTTCAGTAGATGTTGCTGTTAAAAGTGGTGGATTCTACTTCACTTGAAGCATTTAAATTAAATCTGAATACCTTTCTGAAAAGATACGCTATAGATCAAAGAGATGCATTGAGCCTGGAGCAAAAATGAATGAGTGGGTTTCTATGGGCTGTATTACATTAGAGTTCAGAATAGATGATCTTAATGCTCTCTCCTCACCTGAACATATGAATCCAGTCTCATTTAGCTAGACAGTACTTTAATGCCATAGGTATGATGATTTCATGAACTATAAAAATATATCTGATTTAAGAAACTGGCCTTTGATCTCAGTGAGTACTCCTGAGTCACATAAACCAGTCTCTTGTTATTGTAGACATCATACTATATCCTTTTTTATCAACTTCCATTTTAGCAGTTTGTTTTCCACTTCCTCTACTCCTATTGCTGTACTGGTTAGCAAAGTTCTTCTAATTTCCATTCTGAATTTGCACATGGCTGGTTTACATTTACACAGTTTATTTCTGCCTTTTCTGACAACCCTGTCTTTTAGCTTAATTAGCTTAATTAGTTTAGCTTAATTTTATTTCTGTAACACCTTTATGAACTGAAAGACTGCTTTGCTAAAAAAATGCCACATTCTTCTAGTTTCTCCTCACAAGATGCTTACCATTCCCCTGCTGAACCTAACCATGTCTCTCAGTGCCTGTTCCGTTTGAGTTCATCTTCCCTGAAGAAGGGAGCCCCATTAGGACATGGAGTTCCAGATGGGGTCTGAAAAATAGCCATCCCTCTTTCTCCAAGTATTTGCCCATATATTTGTCCATATTTGTCTTTTTGGCTGTATCACACCAGTAGTGCTACTTACCCTAAAAAATAATATGCCCAAATTCCCACCCTCAGTTGATTTTACCTGATTAGTTTCTGGTTTTTAAAGAAGGTATTTTTCTTACCCCTGCCCAAGCTAAATACTTGACATATTATGTTTTGTGGAAATCCATCCCACTCTTATCCCCCAGTCCTCAGACCATTCAGTTTTCCTGTATATCTTGATCGTTCATATCTCGATCATCTCTCAAACCTTTGTGTCACTAGCATTTCCCATCAGTGCCCCCCTATTCTCCACACTACAGTGAAAATATTTTTTAAAAAAAGGTCCCAACTCTGTTCCTTTGGTCTTCTGCTCTGCTACTCTATAAACTAACTTCATTTAATGCCAACATTTTCCCTTTCAACACTACCTGATGACACGTCTATTTTAAGCATCTCCTTACCCACCATACATCTGTAAAGCATTTGACAGTATAGAGCAGAGCTCCTGCATTTCTGCATTTCCATTGTTTGCAGAAGTGGTTGTCTTACCAACCATATTTCACATCTTTCAGGACAAGGCCAGTGATGGAGATTTTCTGAATATTAGCTGAAGAAGAGCAGAAAACTTAGTATCTAAGCAAATCTCAGCCTTGAGTGGGCGGGAAGAATCCCCACTATCAGGGGACAGTGCATTGTGGAGGGGTATGAAGCTTGGGCGTGTAAACATTATCTACTTCTCCTGAAGCTAGCCCCCGTGGAGATAAGAAAGCAGAATCTGGGTGACTAGTAGGAAAACAAGGTTAGTTCTGTATTACTTTACTCACTAGGACAGTAAACTAACCATGGATCAGTTTAGGGATTCAACTACCATGGGTGTTTATACATATTGCTTTAAACTTGTTCTTCAATATGAGACAGAAACAGAAGATCCCTGAGCTTCCACCTTTAAGGATTCACCTCTGCCCAGCACAATGACTTTCAATTTGTTCCAGCAAGGATCTTTCAGAGAGGTGGGTGAATCTTCCTTTACTTCCAACAACATTGTTGGCCCTCCACGCCCCCCGCCCTGAGTCCTCCTCTCACATCCCTTTTTCAGAGACAGCTTTTCTGTGTATTTTTCCTCTTCTTCCCCACATATCTCCATTCTTCCTCCTGTCTTCTGTGAAGCAGGCTATTGTCTCCGAATTTCCCACCTTCTCTCCCTTCCTGTTCTCCATTTCACAGCACAGAAAACTCATCCCTTAATTCCCTCTGTCTCTTTCAGTTGACCTGCTGTTCCTTTACATTTGTCTTGTAGACATTCTTCCCTGGGTCAACTTACCTAGAAGAACAGCCTTGAAACTGCCTTGTGCAGTAAGTATCTGCAAATTCTGTTTTCTGTGAAGCCTTTTCTCTACCATATCTTCTATACTCATTTGTACTGCTGCACCAGTTGATTCTGCAGTCTATCGGCCTTTTCTTGGAGCTTAGATATACTTAATGCGTGTACAACTCTAATCAGATATACCTGCTAAGTTAATGCATAATATGAAGTGTCTTCCCTGACTAACTCTACTGATTCTACAATTCTCTGGATTTCTTCTCCTAGTAGTCTTCTAGTCCTCATTGTCTTCTCTGAGGAGTTCCTTCTTTTAAAGACAAAAATAAATTATGTTTTAAGAAAAAGAAAAAAACAGAGCTATATAAAGTTAGCATTTCACTACTTTCTATTTTCTCCTGCAATAACGTAATTTTGATTCCTGGAATGTAACATCTGGCTGAGATCTCTCAGCATCAAACTAGACTTTCATAACCAACTATTGTGTTTCCAGGCAATGTGTCTCCCAAATTACGACAACATACCAATACAGACATAAAATGTGTTTATGAGTCTTCAACTGCTGTGGAGGATGTGAGATCATTGGGCTGAATACTTAACCACATTAGGCTTGTTTGGGCGCCATTGCAGATTTCATGAGAAAACGTAAGGGTAGTTAAATAGCAAACCGAGTGTCCTCTGTGCACAGAGGAATCCTCTATGTTCACCAAATCGGCGTAACTACTCTGGCACCAGCTCTGCTTATAGAAAGTCTTTTGGGGCAGAGCCAAGCAATAGTGACCCTGACTGCTGGAATACCGGAGCACTCAAAGCAGGCTTTGGCAGCCCCGACACTTCTCCAAACCAAATGCTCTGCTCCAGCATCAGGAGTCGGGGAGAGAACAGGAAAACAGAAACAGGGCAGAGAATTGGTGACAAAGAAAACACCAGGGAAATCAGGAGAAAGAATAATACTGTGGGCTACTTAGGGCAAGGGAAATCAAGAAAGATGGGGGCTATACATGGACTGTGCTACATAGTAAACTATTAACTGAGGTCAGAGACAAATGAAATGCTTCTGAGCTTCATATTTGAGGCAATAAAGCACAGCTTTAGATACACATTCGCACCTCTCAGTTTGTGAGTCATGTAACCTAACGTTAAGCAAAATAAACCCTAGTTTGAAACTGCACCCAGCCTTTCTCCTCCCTTAGTCTGTTAATAAATAATTCTCGTAGATAACAATAACGGGTATGTGGAACTCACATAATGATGGAGATTTCACTCACATTTACATTACACATTATCAACAAACACACCTTGAGAGATGATAAGAACTAGTGTGTGATGATGTGTAACTGTTGGTGCCTGGTACATTACTGATTAAGCTAAAATACGGTGTGTACTGCAATGCACACGTTTGCTGAAGAAACAGGAAGGAAAAGGAACACTGCAGCAAACAAAATGTTCTTCTACTAAACTCTCCCTCTTTTTTCAGCATGTGCCCAGCTTCTTTACTAGGGTGCAACTGATACAGCGTATTTTAGCAAGTTTTAGTAAGATAATATTGTCCCAGAAATTATAAACTAAACATAGGTTTATCGTAATGCTTTACACCTTCCCCACCTTTTAATTCATTTCTTGGAGGCTTTTTGTCTGTTGATTTTTTCTTACTCCTCAGTGTGTAAATAACGTCTCTCTACTGCTGGCAGCAGTCTTCACCTTACTTCAGACTTTGGCCCTGAAAGTCTCCTGCACCTGTGCTATTTCAGAGCCCTGCTGAACCCCCAGTGACCAGCTCTGTGCCCAGAGCTTTGCCTGGAACGGTTCATTGCCCCCTGGGTTATTGCCAGGCGCAATAAACCCCGCTCCTTCCTCAGGACTGCACAGAGACTCCCCCTAACCACACAAGAATAGCAAATAATTGATGTAGTAAATATTTGTATTCGTAAGGAAGGAAACAAACTTTACAGGTTAAGAATGCCCAGAAAGATTTGGTGGAGTAAATTGTTTTCTGTTAAAAGAAAAATTACAGTACAACCACAAAAAACCCAACATTCTCTGTATTTTGAAATCTTAGGCAAGGATTGTGTAGCTTGTATTTTCTCCAATTTTATGATGAAATTATTGTGCCAATGTTAATTAGATGTGCCTAACAACACATAAAAGTAACCCCAAGCAGAACTGGAAAAAAAAGTCAATTTTTTACTTAACTAAAATTCTGTGGTGAGAGGAATTTTATTGAAAACCTTAGCACTGCAAAATCGCACACACAAATAGGCTGTACTTTGTCAAAGTCACAGTCATTCATAAAGTGTAGTACACAAGCTTGCTGGAAAAGAGCTAAGAGAAAGACCTTTCTATTCCAAAACAAATTTACAAATTAGAAATGAAACAAAGACAAGTGAAAGGTAAGAGAAAGCAGAACAGAAAGTATTAATTATTTTGTGCAGGGTCAAAAATGTAACAAAAGAAGGGAAATGAGAAGCAGCATTTTGCCAGGAAAGCCATCATATGATCTTTTAGATGCAGTTGTTCCCAGAAATTGGCAGGAAAGGGACTTCTATGTCCATAACTCCAAGTCAGGGGTGAATGTGGCGACCACTGTTTTAAACTTACACTTCTGGGACAACATTTGTAGATAGAGACAAGAGAAAGATACATCCAGGGCCAAAATGAGATGAGGAAAAAAATGAGAAACTGTAAATCAGCTTCTTAGGAAAAAGCAAAAAATAGCTGAACTCCTTCCACATTCTCAGGTAGTACTGTAGCTTAGACCCAAATAGCAGGAACATAGATTGGTAGCTGTTACTGTTATTGTTTAAATGGCAGCAGCAAATGCCTCACAGAATATATGTGTATATATAGCATGTAGCTGAGGTTTTCTCAAAGGCTGAAAATGTTACGTACTAACAGATATGAAAACAAACGCAGCAGAATGCCAGTGCAAATCATAGAAACGTAAAAGGGTTAGAGTTGGAAAGGACCTTAAAGATCATCTAGTTCCAAGCACTAAGCCATTGCACCTTCCACTAGACCAGATTACTAAAAGCCCAGTCCGACCTGTCCTTGAACGCTTCCAGGGATGGGGCATCCACAACTCCGGGCAACCTGTTCCACTGTCTCACCACCCTCAGAGTAATTAATTTCTTCCTAATATCTAATCTAAATCTACCCTCTTTCAGTTTAAAACCATTACCCCTTGTTCTATCACCACAATCCCTGATAAAGAGTCCTTCCCCATCTTTCCTGTAGGCCCCCTTTAGGCACTGGAAGGCTGCTATAAGGTCTCCCTGGAGCCTTCTCCTCTCCAGGCTGAACAACCCCAACTGTCTCAGCCTGTCTTCATAGGAGAGGTGCTCCAGCCCTCTAATCATATTTATGTGCTTCCTCTGGACTCGCTCCAACAGGTCCAAATCCTGGATGCTGTGAGATAGCTCACAGCATGGTGGACGGATACAGCTGGAAGGAAATAATACCACATTTACATATGCAAAATATTATCCAATATTCATACCCAGGCAGCATTCGATATCACTGTTAGCTGGTCAGAGCAAATTAAAGGGACAACTGTAAGCCAGGCCTGTCAGACAATCGACAGTCTCCTGAGACACACATGGTAAAGCTATACAGTCACAGAATCACAGAATGGCAGGGGTTGGAAGGGGCCTTCAGAGATCATCTAGTCCAACCCCCCTTACAAAGCAGGTTGGACAGGAACGCATCCAGGCGGGTTTTGACTGTCTCCAGAGAAGGAGACTCCCCAACTTCTCTGGGCAGCCTGTTCCAGTGCTCTGCCACCCTCAGAGTAAAGAAGTTTTTCCTCATGTTGAGATGGGATTTCCTGTGTTCTAGTTTGTGCCCGTTGCCCCTTGTCCTGCCACTGGGCACCACTGAATGCTGGATGCATTTTTGGCAGGAGGAAGCAAAACACCTGAGCATCCATGGGAGTGTGCAGCCATCTACTAATACCGTGAAGTAGATGGTTTCTTGTTTTCTTCATCTGGCCTCCTGGTTATCTCGAAGGATGTATCCTGTAGACTTCCTTGCAGAGATGCTGGACACCTTACCTCGCTGGGGTGGACAAAGCTCCTCCTGCAACAGGATGGGGGGCAGCTAGCAGCACAGGGCCAAGGTGAAAAACTCTCAGGGGAAAAAAATCGTCTCTTACCTTTGTCAGCTATTCTCTATCTTCACGCATGTGCTCAGACACCAGACACTCAGTCAGGGATGCCTAGAAGCACTTTAGAGAATCATTTCAATAAAGCACAATCACTATTGTAAACAGGTTATTTTCAATTATTTCCTAGTGTATGGCTATAATCAGATTTTCTGCCCTTGGACAAAAGCCCAGGTCCTGCTTCCACCGACCAAAGACCTTTGCAGGAGGCTGAAGCGTTTGTTCCCCGGCTCGCAATACTGCAAAGTGGCAGAAGATGGCAGAAGGAAGCCCTGAAATGGCATCCCACCAGCCCGGGTGGGAAAACCCTCCCCGGAGCTGCTCAGCGCAGAGGAAGAAGGAGCCACATCTGACCTCCGTGTGAGGGTGGCTTTTCATCTCGGCGTTTTGGAGCGGTTTCTTTGCCTTGGTGTATTAGGTTTCTTTGCCACCAGAAGTACTGGAGAATAGCTGAACACTGTGGGAACATAAACCGCTTAATCCAGTAATGGACTGGATGTGAATTTCTCTTTTCGCTCTGTTATTTCATATTGCTTTTATAGCCCCGGCTATTGCTGAGATCAGATTCTGTTCTTTTGTGGCAACCTCTGGAAAGTCACATTCCAAAGGACAGCAATCCTGTGAATTCTCAAAAATGGATGAAACACCAGATTTGGAGCTCTTGTGCAGCTTGTTTTGCATGTTTTAGCCTGGTGCTTTGCTTAATAAGACCTTCCTACATTTTCTGCTTGCAAGGGTTCATTTGCAAGCTGGTCCCACCATGCCATCAGGAAGAAGGAACAGCACAGTGCCAGTGCCAGTCCCGCTTGCTTTCATTCAGTGTTAAGCAAGCTGTCAGAGGCGATGCCCCTTCCTTTTGAGTGAAACTTTGGTGAAATCACAAAATCCTTTCATCCATGTGGAACTCCGAGTTATTAGGTTTTGACAAAGCCTGCAAGGCTGAAGACAGAAACATTATTTGATCCTTGAACATCTGTTGCTTTCTCTCTAGCCCCCTCACTTGACCAAATATCTAAAAATGAGAGTCAGCAGCTAAACTAATCTGTTCTGGAATAGATTCTAAAGGCAATCACCAAGCGAGCAGTGACGGCAGCTAAATCTCCCAAGGTAGCCGGAGGTGCCACAGCAGAGCTATTGCGCAGTGGATTGAATAGGAAACTCCTGTTCTCCCACTTTCTCCGCTCTTTCCTATCTCCCCACTTCAATCTACCTGCAAAGCCCAGTACTCAGAACGGCTCCCTACCATCACTGCTTTTCTGGCAAGTTCCTCTTTGCACACTTCTTCCCCCACATACAGGGAGGGCAAGGAGCAAGGAGCTTTCACTGGGTGTCTTCCACCAGGCTGCTTCCACTGGTGTGTCTGCTGCCTGCAGTGCCCTGAGGTGATGGCAAGGCCGGGCAGGTTCTGCCCCCAGGGCTCTTTGTGGAGCTCTGCATCGCTGCAAACAGACCCGTGCTCATAAGAGCAGTAAGAATTGAAAATAGTGGTCAGTAAGAATTGAAAATAGAGGTTCTCACACTTAGTAACACCAACACCTGGTCTTTTTGCACCGTCAGAGAGGTGTTAACCTGACTGCACAGACTATGACAAAGGCCACTGTGTTTTTTTAATTCATCCATTTTGCTCAAGACGGGCAGCAAGTGGCTACTCACATTTTTACAGGAACTGAACCTCTTTAATGTGTCTTTCCTCCCTCCCAGGCCCAGGTGACCAAAACAGGAACTGTGTTGCCTTGGTGTCCCCATCAAAGGCCAGTCTAAGCACGGCACCTTGAAGCGGCACTCCCATGGTGTGCTCACTCCGCTCACTGTCCACTGACGCTCTCGCCCTTGCTCACGCTGGCCTGATAAACTGTGGCATGAGTTGAAGTTGTTTGGGCTGTTAAATAAGACCAGCTGTGTTAATTTTATCTCCACTCAAAACAAAGCAAAACAAACACACACAGAAAGGGTTTGACAAGGGGAAAGAGAAGAAGGAAATCAATAGGGAAATAAATAATGTTTTGTAAGCTTCTAAGAGGGTATTAAAATAATGCAGATTAAAGAGCAAACAAAAGCTCTGAAGCAAGCTGACGGTGTCCTTTTAAGTGAACATGTGTGGGTTTATACATTCACATATGCCCTACAGGTGCACTTGCCAGCTATCCAACCAGACTGTATAAAAAGTATGCGTGATTTTCCCTCCTTTCCCTCCACCCCATCAGACATGTTTACTATAAAAGATGCTGGACTAGGTTGGTCTCTTCCTAATAAAAACTGTTAATAATTATTTCAAGTATACAAGGACTTGCTGCTTTTCTTTTTCTCTTAAGCCAAAATGATCGGTAAGATATTCTGTTTATTACTCTCAGCACTTCAGCCCTCACACTGGTTTTTAGATATTGGCTAGAAATTTAGTAGGAAAAAAGAATCACTACCGTCTCTTCAAATAGTTTCCTTGGCTTTTGGCCTCAGTTTCTCAGCAGAAAGCTGTGAGAATGTTGTTGATACTTTTTGACGGTGTTAAAACCTGTCGAGATGTGTCCTGGAGCAAGTTTGAAGGCCAGCTCATCCTGGTGTCTTGCATCAGAGACCAAGTCTGCCATGGTATCTCGCATCAGAGACTAAGTCTGCCACTCTGGGATTAAAGGAGTGAGCAAAAAAGTGCACAGAAGCCCTTGCTACCCCTCTCCTCTTGAGGCTGGCAGGGAGGGTGTCATGTCCATCAACAAGAACGATGGAGGAGGGGGAGCGGTGGAAGTACAGAAAAGCTGAACCATGGCATGCTGATGGGACTTAATCCAACCTGGCTGCAAAGCTGGTGGTTTTGATACAAATGACATGTCCATCAAGTATTTCCTGGTCTGTCAATCTGGTAACTCCCATCAGGACTCTCATTTCTCACCAGATAGAAAAGCGCAGGATTATCTCCTGAAAATTAAAGCCACATAAAGCTCTTTTAAGAATACCCAGGGCCTTGTCATATATCCACACTATTTTATATCGAATCCATAGAAGACTGGGCCCATTGTGCATCCAGTAGATTGTCACATTCTGGGATGGGTCTTGTCACTGCACTGAAAGTATTGTCCTTTTTCAAAAAAAATCATGAGCTCTGTTGTGTTCAGTATTGCCAGTAACCCCTATCAGTTTCTGGAATATCTGGAATATCTGGAGATGAGTCAATGGCTGTGCACACAGTGCACAATCTATTGTAGAAGTGAAAAAAAACATAACAAAATTAAGAGAAATATGCTTTTAGTAAGTAAAGAAAGGAAGAATTTCTATTGGTGATGCCAATGAGTTTTCCAGCTGCCTAAACACCACGAGAAGGGAGCCAGAGAGGCAGAAAGATTTCTCTAAAGATCTTCGCTCTATCCCATTTTTAGGTGCCCTTCTCCTAAAAATTTATCTCTGCAAATGATTCCCAAATCTCTTCCTATCTCTTTCTCTATGAAATTCTCATTCCAACACTTCACTTCCACATCTCTGACAATCACTAATGGCTAAAACTAAATTTTCTGTCCATCTTCCCCTATTTTTTCACTGCTTTTAACCTCACACTTCCTCCAGCCCATGATAAGGGAACATTTTCGATTCTGCTTCCTCATTCAGTTCACTGTATTATCCAAGTTTGTTTGCCTCCTCCTACATAATAGCTCACAGATTCATCCTTTCTCTCAGCAGCCAGCTAGGACTCATAGCAGGATCTCATCATTTTGCACTTCGTGTGTAATAATCTGGTCTCCAGCCATGTTCCAGCACTACTGCTGCCTTCACTTCCATTCAAAACACTGAGATTAGAACCGTGTTCCTGGCTCATCGCTTTGACTGCATCACCACTCTCCTTGTGTCCTTCCAGTGGCTTCACATTTTTGAACAATAGCATCTTATCTTTGCCTTTAAGATCCTTCACATTTAGCCTCACCCTATCTGTCAAATATATTGGCCCATCAAACTGTCAGCTCCTGCCTATGATCTGACAAAGATGGCAGCCTTGATCATCATGTCTGCTTCTTCCTCAGCCACCTCTACACTTTCATCTGCCTGTCCCCTATGCATAAGGAAAACTACTATGGAGAATTCTTAATTTAACCTCCCCTGCAGGCTTCTCTGTCTGAGGACGGAGAAATAAATTGCATATCTCCCCTCCTGCATTGGCCCAGCGAATGCAAAGCTGTGATTTCAGCATACCTGCTAAGCCCTGTTCACGTTATCCTTGTCTTATCCTTTCATCTGACTCCCACCGAGTTCATCGACCATGACTGACATGGAGAGGAGTTGAATCCTTTGCTATCTCCCTCTGACCTGCACACCACACAGAAACCCTTGCTAGTTATAGAAGTGGTAGTAGTGACCGTGAGGAATCCCTCTTTGTAATTGTTACTGAGGGATCCAAATCACCTTATTTTTGTAAGGAGAGAGGACCAGGTCCATGAAAGGTATTAGGTGCCTAACTTAACGTTCAGATGCCTAAACCCCCATGATAAGCGACAGCAAGATAGGTACCTTATAGAAACTAGACAACCTCCTTCCCCCAGCTCTGCAAATGTGTCTTTGAGGCCTCAGGCCTACCAATGGCTGCAGGAGAGGCCATGGGTGGTTAGTACTGCCTATGCCCCGCTACAGGCTGAGGGTTTCTGTATAACTGCATCTCTTCCAGGCAAGGGAAGCTCAGTTTCTGGGACAGTCCCATGTTAGTCTCAGATTGTACTGCTTCTTCATTTGCTTTCTCTGCCTTACACAGTGTGATCCTCTTTCTCTTATAATTTCTTCTTCTGCCAGCCCGTGAGTGTCACCCCTAGATAATGGCAGCATCCTATAGCCATAGTAGTACTCCTGCTCTCACTAGCGACATGGTGGCCAGTCCCAGCTCAGATTGCCACTCGTAAGGTCTTCCTCCCTTGGCCTAGTTACGTGTTATGAAAGAACTGCTTCATGCCCTCTGCATATGAGCTGTTCCATTATGGTGGCTCAGCTGCCACAATCAGGACGTGCCTTTGAGGTAATGACCTGGTCACAGACTAGCATTGCAATGATTCATTTTACTGAACAAAGGTGTTTATTCCCAGCTATCATTATCATTCTGCTTGCTTAGGTCTTGGGAACCTCTTTAGGCTGTTGGCTTGATGCACTCCGGGAGGGGTTATAGCTACTGGATTGCTCAGGACTTTGAGACAGCTAATGGATATTAATGACTAGACTCATTGTTACATAATTGCAGAATATGGGGAGGCTGTTATACTCAAGTAGTTTTGGCCACTTCTCCTTCTTTCACAGTGGCCAAAATTTTGTACCTGAACTGTTTTGCCTAACAAAACTGTGGTCTTTCTGGCCATTTTTCATTCGTTGCTTCCACTACTATGAATTCTTGGCAACGAACCTTAGTGTAACAAGAGTTATGATATGGAGTTAAATGACAGAGTATGGAAGAGGTTTTAACTTTATTAACTCTTAGCCACCAAAGTGGAATGGTGTTATATTTGGATTTTTTTATCCTTTTGATGTTTCTAGAAATCCCACTGAAACACTGCTGACTAAAGTTCAGTCACTCATAAAACTTTATAGATCATTAAAATTTCTGTTTATTCCAGCTCTGAGGGAGATGTAGGTTACACTGTTTTAGATGTTACTAACCTTTATTCCTTAAGGACCAATAAAAATCAGGCCCGAATTAAATCCCAGAGATTTAGTTTAGAGGTTAATTTTTGCAGCAGACAGCCTGGAAAATTAAATTTTGTCCCAAAGAAATCGCATTAATTTATGTTTAATTTCATCTCCTTATGTGTAGAACAGGGACCAAAAGTCAGGTAGACAGGAATCTCTGTGGCTTTGGTAAGTTCATTCCCCATCCTGTGTAGGAGGTGATACTTTTTAGTCTAAAACACTAAGTTTAATTCACTTACTTCACTTCCCATTTCACTTGGCCTTGTACCCTGACTGCTCACAGAGAGCACACACAATCTTACTCTGGTCCCGTTCTGAATGAACCAAGTCCCTGAAAATCAATATCTTTGAAATTTCTGGATTACAAGTACTGTTTAACTGTATGCGTAAACTGTGTTGTGCTGTATGCCAAAAAGACCTCTCATGTGCCTTGTGGGTTCTTTGGACAACCCAACAAAGGTTTTTCAGCAGCGTGTCCTGAGGATGAAAATCTGCCTCAGAGGGACCTGTCATAAGACAGTGAATTTAATCATTGTGACTTCTCTTCAACTATGTTGTGGCTGTTGCTTTTTTTGCTCCTTATCCATAATTATACACCTGTTTGTTTGCTCCTGTTTTCCACTACTGCTCCAGTGTACTGGCTTCCATATCTACGCAGACCTGCCCCAGGCTAGCACTTAAGCACATGCATAACCTTCAGCATGTGAACTGCCTCAGGAGACTTTAGCTTGTGCTTAACTCTAATGAGTTTTTCTGATTGGGGTGTTTAAATATTGAAATGCTGGCAAATATTCAGATAGGAGCATCAGGTAATTTTCTTCAGGCTCCCTCCGACTCAGTACAAGTTTTGCAGGGTAGTTATTTTTAGGTGCTGGCTGTCTGTAAAGCTGAAAGGTGCCCATGATTTTCCCATGCTAAATCATCTTCCTGGTCAGTGTACTCCTTTGCTGTTTCAGGTTTCAATGATGACTAAAATCATAGAGAAATCTTCAGCTACTCTGAGGTCAAAAGGATCTCTGTTGGAATCTCTAACATTTAACATGCCCTGTTGCTGCCACTCTTCTCTAGAGAAACTTTTTAAAAGCTTTGCATAGTAAATGCGTGATTCACATGCAGTCCATAAGCCACCAGTTTCAAAGGATCTGCTTTTCTGTCCAAGAGCTGCATAAATACATCGTGTTTTCCCTATTTTATAGGATTACTTTAGAACAAACACATTGTGTTATGATCGGTAATTAAATCAATAAATCTCTGAAACAATTCACAGCTTTCTGATTTATTTGAATGGTCAGTGCAACATCTTGTGTTCACATTGTGCTCTTTGAAAATTATATATGGCTATGTTGACAAGTTAATTTTTTCCATGCCATCTCTTTCTCACTTCCTAATGAGACTGAAGACTGCATATAGCTCAACATTTTTTCATAATGTACTTTCTGGAGTACTTAGCACTTATGTTTTATATCAACTTTTATTTCCAGTAATGAATTAGCACTTCAGCCCAGAAACCCCTCTGACGAGAGCCTAAACGTACATGTATTTTCCCAGGTTTCACAAATAACACATGCAAATACACACACAATAAACGTGTGTTTGTCAAGGAGAGGAAGGAGGGCGTATCAAAACATTTGGATCTTCGGTTCAGACAAGCATGCAGAAGTTTGGATGTTTGTTCAAAGTCTATCCAAATGTATCTTAATCTTTTGGCTCTGGAAATCAATCGGAAATCTTGCAAGGTCAAACTTTCTCATGAGATTACCACTAATACCTCTTCAGCTTCAGTCAGGCCAGTAAAAATACCACAAAGCACTCTCTTGTCCACTTTTTTCTCCTAGCTGAAAATGGAAAAGATGAGGAATGTGAAAATTAAGCAATTAATCAAAATTTTTCCAACCCTCAGGAAAAGGCTTGGTTCAGTTCAAGTTTTTTTCACAAGGTTTCAGGTTTGCTCTTGTTTTATGCTAACTTGTCCAGGGAGCCCAAGTCCGAATATGAATTGCACTCATTCTCGTGGTCAGAACTGCTCCTGTTAACTTTAATGGGCTTAATAACAGGTCCATAGTCTTTCGGTCTCAGAGTACAGTGTTTACTAGGGGGTTCTATCCTTATGTGCAACCGCATTTCCACTTTATACCCACTTCCTGCTATTATAGGGTACTTTTTTCAACAACTCTCCTGACAAGTAAAGAAAACACTGCTCTATAAATCTATTTTAACTGTGCAGAGGGCTACTCAAGCCTATACATCGCACAGATTATACTGAGCTAATGTGGGATTTAATGGGATGCAGAGGTACTGTGCAGGAATTTTGCTTATCAATGTACCATGCATGGCTTTTCCCCAGTGATGATTCCCTAAAACATTATTGTCTGCTGAGAAGGCATTCCAGGAACACTTTTGCCCTGATCCTGATCCTGTAAAGATCTTCTTGAAGATCCTTGACATCCTGAAGTTATTTTCATTTCCTAAAGCCTAGGTTTCATGCAGATTAGGAACAATTTTAGATTATTTATCAAACAACATTTCATAAAATCGCTGTGAAATGTTACCTCAAACTCACACGTAAGCAAACAACACTGTAATAAACAAAATGAAATAAAATATAAAATAAAATAAAATATATATTAACATGCAAATACCGTTCACTGCTTGTATCTGAGGAAGGTTTTGAATAGCTGCTGATTATCACAGAATAAGCGGTAGCACCAAATGGAAGGATTCCAGATGGAAATTCTTCTTTCTTCTTCTTCATTATCCTTTACACTGGTAAGTCAAATGTCAAGGAAGTTATTCCAGTATTAAGTTTTTGCCAAAATGCTCCATAACCAAAATAGAATAAACACACTCTTTTTGACCACTTCACAAGGAAGGAAATGAGAGCCATGAAATTGCACAAATTATATTATTGGATTGTTTGTTTTTTTCTCTGTAAAGAAGTTCATGATACAATAGATGGAAGGTCTGAAATAATTAAGGAAAAAATAATACGGTTGCAAGTACAGATTTATATTTTCTCTTTGCTTCAACAGATGTGAGAGTGCCAAGTTCTCATTTCTGAAGGTGTCCATGTAGCAATATGCAAAACATAATGAGTTTTTCTTTTAAATTTTAATTCCATCTTTGTTTATTTTGCTGCTTGGACTAAAAAGGAATTATAAAGGGTTGTACGTTTGCCAGTCATCTTGCTTTGTTCTGAACACCATTGTTAATTTTGCCTGGAGTTTGATGATTCAGTTCTTTATAGTCCTCTATACATCTCATAGACAAACATATACACACTGTAACAAAGGAAGAAGTAAAAAGGACATATCCCAACAAGAAGCCTTCACTTTTCCAAGAGGGCAATGAAACAGAAGGTGTTTTGGACACTCATGATGCAAGTAAAATGACTCATTTTATTGAAGTCATTGGCTGGCATGAGGCAAGTAACTTTACTGGGATTAGTCCCAGTTGCATTTCATTTCAGCTCCTGAATTTCAGCTGCACTGAATTATTCCTGGTTAGACAAGGGAATAAAGTTATGGGGGAAAAAAAATGGAAGGATAATGTTATTTCAGCAGTCTAGAGACATGCCCATCATTTGTTTTAAAAGTTACATAGATACGTTTATTCAGCATTTTCAAAGGCTTGAGTTTACTTCTTAATATTGTGCTTGCTTGTCTTCAGCATTTTTCCTCTGTTCCCAAGTTATCATTAAATGGCAATATGCAGTGAGACTTCAGTTAAGTCAGAAAGACCAATGATAACTCATAACACAATAAAATGTGTGCTTCCCATACAAACCAATTCAAGCTTTGTCCTTAGTGTTCCAGGTTTAATGGGGTGGATTTTAGATATTTTGGACTATGTTTATGCTAGTGAAATGTTTACAGTCAGGATATCAGTGTGAACAATTTCCCAGGATCATCTGTTAAATATAGTCGTTAGAATACTTCCCAGTTTTGACATGAGACAATTAATGCTCCCCCAGACAATGCTAAGGTATGATACAGGGGTTAGCAAAGGGCAGAGACTTTTCCCAGGAGGATTATAGACAAGGTTCTCCTGTTCTCAGGACGAAACACATTTAGCAGTCACAAGGTCTGCCATGGCACTTGTCCCTTAGATTGAGATCTGCCCCATTTTCTCTACTGTAGGGATCAACTGTCCATACGCAGGGCAGGGAGCCAATGTGCCTGCTGGGGATGCAGTGGTCAATGCAGCTGAAGATGGAACTTGAGTGAGTTGCCATGAAGAGAGCCAGATCTTGAAGAACTGCATTCTTCACCAAGATATATCTGAATTGAATGTGTTTGGAAGAGCAGTGGCAGGTCCTTTACATGTCATTTGTTTGACAAATGAGCTACATATCTTTCCTTATGCACAAGAAAACAAATTCATTCATACTAGATGAATATTGAACTGATGGAAATAGGATTTCTTGTATATGAAAAATAAATCTGATAGTAGTTTTATACTTAGAACTAAATGGCATCTGCACAGATGAGAATGCAATTACGTGAGACAGAAAGTAAGAAGCTGAATTCCTCATGAGATTTTTTTTTTTTAATCCTGAAGACTGTCATAACTTCTCTGTTATGCTGTGTTAAGCAGTTATAAAATCCTTCTTCCAGTAGTTTGTGCATTCCTTGGCCACAACAAAATAATTCTTTTTCTCTCTTTCTTATTTTTCTTTAAGAGAATTTAATCATTATGAGCACTGCCAGATTTGTAGCACTGGAAAAGGAAGACCACAGCTTTATGGAAGGTAAGCCAGCGAGTGGCAAGAATGCAAATACGTTCTTCATGCACTTCCACTTTTTAGCTTTACAGGGAAAAATGGTCTCTGTGACATTCTGTTTTTCACACTTTCTTTGTTAAGAGCTCCTACTGCACTCTAAATGCATCTTTCTATGTATATGAGTGTGTGATAGAGTAGATGATGGAAACATTTATGTACTCTTTTCATAGGGTTTCCTTTTCTTTCTTCAGACAGAACGAGTGGTTGCTGTCCCAATGAGGGAACAGCAGAGGAGTTGTCTCTCCAAACCAATGTTGCTCTCTGTACCTGGTGTTCAGGAGGTTGCACCAAAATCAAAAGATCACAGGTAGAGAAACCATGGGAACTCAGTGGTGGTTCCTGGGTCAGATTGCAGGCAGGCTTTCTGCCACCAGAAGACACCCTGTCTTTCCTCCCCTGGAACTTCCCTTCCTAGGAATCTGCACCACAAAGGTGGGAGGCAACTCTATAACCCGTGACAATCTCGGCATCCATTGGCTACTGAGGGTTTAAACAATGGACAAGATGGATCAACTACCCGTCCTTATTTCATCCTCGTCTATCCTCAAACCACGTGCACAGAAGGACAGGCATCCTGGGGTCATAGGAGAGAGGGTTGGAGCTGGAAGGAAAGGACAAAACAGCAGAGAAGACACTCTTGTCTCTGCACTTGTAGTACAGCATGCATGGCAACCTGGATTTTACACTGTGAACCGTATTGAATTGCATCAGGAACACTGAAATTTCTGTGATAGGAACAAAATACAAAAATTTAGGAACTGGACTAAAAGCAGTTACGTATTTCACTGGGTAATGTCAATGATGAATTACTAAATTTGGTAACTAGATTTTACAGAAGTCTGAGTCTTGTATGTGTCCAGAAGAGAAGATTTAAAGTGAAATGGGATACAGTGTGGTAGGAAAGAATTCCAAATGGCTGCCACTAGTAAAAACACAATTTGAATCTGTTGTCTAAGCAGAAACATGCAGTTTTCCAGGGTATAAATAGAGCTGGTGAAGTTCTGTGTCAACAAAAGGGCAAAAATGGTTTAAGGTAAGTTAATAGAAAGGCCATAGTTCAGTGCCAATCATTTCAAATCAGCCTCTTCTGACTACATATCAAATGTATGCAGACTGCTTTGGTTTCAAGCTTACTGGTTTGGGATTTTCCAGTGCTCTGTGCTGCTTGATCAGGAACACATGAGACCATAGAAGTGTCAAAGGATATCATTGGCAATATCCCAGTAGCAAATCTTTCCTCTTTTCTTCCACGGTCCATTTAATTGAACACTCATATCAGTGGCAGATTCATTGCAAAACACATTTTTCATTTTTATGCCCTTTTTATGAAAGCTGTAAAGTTATATGCATAAAAGACTTTGGCTAAAAAAATTATGTGAAAACGGATAACATTTACTTTTCCTAAGCTTGGGGTGGAGTAAGCTGTTCACATTGTGAATATCCCTAAATATGATGCATTTTTATTAACATTTCTATTTACAAGCTATTACCAGATGTTTGATTTAAAAAGCATTTTTGAAAGATTAAATTCAAAATACCTGCTATCCTTATGCATCTAAAAGGGTCCAACTATTCATACAAGATACGTTTGGGAATACTGAAAAAAGGCTGTCCGATGAGTTGTTTTTCCTTATTTTTACCTTTTTATGCCAACCTGAGGATATCTTAAGTACATTACAGAAGCTTTCTGCCCACCAATGGGTGTTCAGAATACTGGCGCTATCTGAAGTGGCCCAAGCTGACAAAAAAATCAGGGCCAAACCTGAGTCCCCATTTTTTATGGAAGAAAAATTCCCATTGACGTCAATGGGAGTTTTGCCTGACTACAAAATAAAGAAGTTGGCCCCAAATGATATCTCCAAAGGGGGCTTTACTCACAGCACACAGCTGTATCTCATGAGCCAGATCTCCAGGATTCCATTATTCTTTTCCCGCCTGTTAGTGAACTTACTAACTGAGCCAAAGTAAGAATAATACCTCTGCTCTGGGAAGTGAGGTTAAAATGTGTGCCGCACATTCTGCATGTACCTGCACAGCTTACAGTCATGTCATTGTTCTCAGAAGGAAAGCTATAGTAACAGGCCACCGTGCTTGCCACAGTAAAATGAAGGGAATTCACAACAGGGTCATCAAAGTGATATAGCACCATAAAAGTTAGCAATGAAAGGACCTATGGTTATATCCAAAAAGACTTAGGCCCCTGAAAAGGGTTTGTTTGGGGTTTTTTTCAATTCAGTTAATTTTATCCAGCGACTTCTTGATATAATATACAGGAAGAGTTCTCTGAAAGTAAAGATCAAGAGCCCAGGCTTCCCTCCTTCAGGAAACTGCCCAGATATCCCTCTTTTTCTCTGGCCCAGTGAATCTTGGCTCCTTTTTTTTGCATTTATTTTGACAAAACGTACTAAGATCACTTCCCTCTGCTCCGCCACAGACAAGGATTAAGGCACTCTAGTGGGAGATCTGAATCTACACATCCTTAAGATGACGAGGGCCTGAATCCAGATTTCCTACATCTCCAGACCGAAGGCTCACACCATTAGTTTATTATATAGAGGAGGATGGGGAGGGTGTCTTTATACTCTACCTTTATAATGAAGGTGGCACCCACAGTCAAATTTTGTGAGGAATGCCTTTGTCAGTATATTTTGTCTCGGTCCTGGTCTCCAGATGAAGCCTCTCAGTGTGCTTTGGTGAGGAGGAGTCTAAGTTCTGAACCCCAGGTGAGCTTATGCACAACACCTGTCCAAGGCTACTTAGTTTACTGGGGCAGCCTTCTCTCACATGCTCTACTTTTGTCCCTCACCATTCCTGACCCATGAACCAATGCGGTGTGCCAAGAGGCTCTCAGCAGCAGCCCAAAAACAAAATTCACAGAGGAGTCTTTTGTCATCAGTAAAGCCATGAAACCTTGGTCTTTCTGTTGCCTCTAGACGCTGGCAGAGAAGATGGGAAGAAAACCAGGTGAATAAGCCCATGTACATATATACTGTCTGTTTAACAAATTTTGCTCCAGAAATGGGAGGGGCTAAGCCACCATGCCCTGTGCAGTGACAGTCACATGAGGTCTTCTTTTCCAATACCCTGGTGACATGGATCCTATAATGCCACACGTGTTCTGGGCTATGCATTCTGCACACTGGTGTTTCAGTGAGCAAAGCACTGCATGCAGGTTATGGAGAATGCAGCCTGGTTGAGCAATGAGACTGCTGAGTAATGACATATGTTTTTCTTTCCGATCTTCACTTCTTCTGGCATCACTAGCTAGAATATTATTAAAAGAAAAGTGTGGGTCAAAAAGTATGAAAGGAATGGAAAAGCAAGAATTCTTTTCAAAGGTCATTGAAAATTCTCCTTGAAAATGGGGGGGCTTAAATACCAGCATGTGCATCAGAAAGAGCTTATCACCATGAGTCAGAAATCCTGTAGGGAACAGAACCTTAGCAATTCCTATTTATGTTCCTTTACTGTCTGAAGCGGTCAGTGTTGATATTCACTGGCCCATTCTTAAGTTGTGTGTGATAAAGGTCTGACAGTCCATTGACATGCTTACTGCATGGTCCATCCACATGCCAGTCAGCTGCCTGGGAGCTCCCACTTTGAAGGCCTCTGACTCTCCTTTTTAGTGATCCAGAGATGTCATTATGGATTAAAGCATGGCACTTCATTCATTGCGGCAGCTGAATGGGCTGCTGCCACAGTAATGCTAGCATCTTCCAGGTCAGGAATTGGGCCATATCGGCACAGTTCAAAGAGAAAACAGTCATCTCCCACATAAACTCTCTCGGCATTACTGTCAGGCCATCCTTGTAGAGAAGTCCACTAAGACTCTCTGGTGTACCAGCCATTCCCCTGTTTTATGTCATCAGCAAATTTAGTGAGGGTACACTCTGCCCCATTATCCAGACTTTTAATGAAGATGTTAAACTCTTCTCTTCACAGACTGAAAACACCTTGCAGTTTTTCAAACTGTGACCTGATTTTCATGATCTATTGATGAGTTCTCAACAAGGGCACAGGTTTCAAATTAGTTCCTAGTTAAAGTTAGGTACCTGCCAAAGAGAAAAAGCAATTAGCATATAGAGTTATGTTTTGAAAATTGATGCAGAAATTCCCCTGACATTGAAATGAACATCAGAAGTGCTGCCAGCTAATGTGATCAAATTGGTCTCCTAAAGCTGAAGTAACAACACGTGTTTCACCTTCACCAGGCTTCTTTCACAACATGTTTCTAGCAGGAAAAAACTCTTGTCAGCCTCTGGAGTCAGTAAGCCCATACTGCAGCAAGCCTGGGTGACAGCCAGAAAGCAATTGTCTTCAGAGGATTATGGGTAATGCTTTGCTAATTAACTATAATGGTAACCTGGTAATGGTTAATAGTGGGTTAGGCATTGCTTTCCCATCTGTCAGATGCTATCCGTTCAAGGAGAAAAATATTTGTAAGGTGATTTCACTCATGGTTTCAACATATTCTAAATGAACAATCTTTGTTCTCCCACAAATGGTATTGTGTTGCATAACACAGTTGACGAGGTTTCATAAATCCTTTTCCAAGTTCAGTTTAATTGCAGTTCAATATTCTTTTGTTTCTATTAACCCAGGTAAATAAATAGAGTGAACTGGCAATTTTGAACTGTGATCTATGGCATGGTCCCCAATGTACTGGCACACACAGAATTCTTGCAGATCACAAATCTGCAAGAAACTTGTTTGTGTCTTCCAACAAAATGTCATCAAACCTCTGAAGGAATCCATATTTATGCTTTGCATGGTGTGCTACAGCTTCACATTAGAAGCAGGCAGACTCTAAAGCAGCATGCTTGAAACAGAGAGGGAAGATTCCTCCTTTGAATCTTGCTCTTTCCAAGTACTAGAATTGCAAACTCCTTAAGCTAATTTATTGTACGATGAAAGCAATTATCTTTTTTCCTCATTCTTTCCCTTTTCCACAGAATTCCTTTGTTATTTATTATAAAATGATCTTCCGTGCTTTTCCTCCACTACCTAATACTCCAGTTCTCTGCTAATACAATGTATATTTCACAGTGCACTTTCTCTCTCTGTGGTGAAAACCCCTTTTAATCTCTATACTGGCAAAGACTCACCATAAAGTTTAACCTATTTTGGTGAGATCCTCTATTAAAGAAACTTTAAAAAGCTAAGCTGTTATAGGATAAACAACTGCTTAAAATATACAAAGCAAAGATTGAGGTTAAGATGTCACTTTTTATAGGAGTTGTCCTATGTTAATCTATTCTGGAATCTGCTCTGTTTAACAAATTTACACAGGAACTGGATGAACAAGAAGGCAGCAATACTTGCAAATCATATAAAATAAACCAGAGTAGCCATAATCACAATAAATGCAAAGAATTGCAGAAGAATTTCAGAATATTCTAGGGCTAAGAGAGAAAACGGAATTTGAAGTTTACTATTGACAAGTGTAAAGCAATGCACACAGGAAAAAGTATCTTACGGTTCATTAATTTATTAATTCTCACTGTTAAGGAAATCAGTTCTGGAGTGATGGTGAATAATTACCTACAAAAATAGTGTAATGCTCAGTAGTGATCAAAAACACAGCTAGAACATTAGGATATATTAGGAAGGTAATTGAGAACAAAATACATCGAGATGATCCATGCAGTACATATGTGTTGAATACAACATGCAGTTCTGGTTTCCAGAGGATATAATAGAAATAAAGAAAATGCAGAGAAAAGTATCAGAGTGATTAGATTGAAAGAGTTTCCATTCATGGACAAATTAGGAATAATAGGACAGTCTTAATCCTGGCCAAGAGTCCTGAAGCTTCAGAGGAGAGTATGATGGGGAGGGTTAGTGGGGTACATTAATTCACTGGTCTAGAAAAATGCATAGAAGATATCGCTAATAGCTACAATAAGCAATGATTGGGGGAAAACCTCTGGCACATGGAGACTGTAATCTGCTGACTACCAGAAGCTGGGAGAATATAACGAGGAAATACTTGCCTTGGTCTTGCATTATTCTTTAAGTATGTTCTCTCAGGCATTAGTCATCGGTGGTACTAAGCTAGATGGTCTGGCCTTATGTGGTAGTTTATCTGTTCTTAGGATCTCCTTCGGTGAGATTCACTTCATCTCCCTTTGGATAAGAGTTTCTAAAGTGAAGAACCCTACACCTGAAGTTGTGACCAGTGGCTGTCATTATGAAGAGAATCAGGCATTTTTAGGACATGATTCATGCAAACTAGTTTAGACATCTACCTTGGAATGAGATGAATCATGCTCTACAAATGTTTGTTTCTCTCCATTGACTACGAAGGGAGCCAAAAGTGATTATTTTTATTGTAGATGTTTATATTTAGTCAGATGAATTTCTACCACTTTATCTATTCTTTTTCTCCACTACTATTGAAATAAAACTGGTTAGGAGTGCAGTTCATTCATGACGAGCACGCAAACCACATTCTGAACTATGATTTCCAGGGATTCAGAAAAGAAGCAAATGGGCTTATGCGGCAGTTCAAATCTTGCTGTGGTTTAACCCCGGTAGGCAGCTAAGCACCACACAGCCGCTCATTCACGCCCTCACAGCAGGACGGGTGGGAAAATCAGAAGGGTAAAAGTGAGAAAACCTGTGGGCTGAGATAAAGACAGTTTAATTATTTGAAAAAATGGAGGGGAAAAAATTGACAACCAAGGAAAGCAAGTGATGCAAAAGAAAACAATTGCTCACGACCAACCAACTGATGCCCAGCCAGTTCCCGAGCAATGGCAGTCCCTGCCAACCTCCACCCCCCACCAGCCTCCACCCCCCAAGCTTTTATGGTTGAGCATGAAGCCATATGGTCTGGGGTATCCCTTTGGTCAGCTGGGGTCAGCTGTCCCAACTTCTTGTGCACCCCCAGCCTACTCGCTGGCGGGGCAGCCTGAAAAGCAGAAAAGGCCTTGGAGCTGTGTAAGCACTGCTCAGAAGTAAATAAAACATCCCGGTGTTATCAACACCATTTTCATCACAAATCCAGAACACAGCACCCTACAAGCTACTATGAAGAAATTTAACTCTATCCTGGCCAAAACCAGTACAAATCTGAATAAGGAAAACCTGCAATACATAATCTGTAGCTACCACCTCCACTATGCTCTGGAGAAAGTTTTTTGGTGTACTTCTGCTCAGGAGATCTATGGCATAATGAAATGCTTCCTAGGATTCCTCCAGCAGGTATTGGGGAAAGCATGAGAGTGGTCCACTTTGGAAAAGCCTGTCAGCACCGGTGACAAGCTGAGCTTTATATGTATGTTACACCCAAAATGCAGAGAAATCGGAAGATCTCTTGCTACCAGTACAGGCCGGTACCTCCCAGGATTTGCTTTTCACACAATAACTACAAGTAACACTACCTGCACATACATTGTCAACACACAGGCAAAGACATTTTACCATGCACATTTAAATGTAAACAACCAAAACATCCCAACCAGTAGACTGACCTCTGTTTTAACCAAAACACTCCACTAAATCCATTGTGGTTCTGCTTAAAAACACATCAATAAGATCAGGTACACAGAATTTCCACCTTTAGTGGTGGGTCAAATTTCTCTCACGCCTGAGTTAAAGGCAAAAAAGATGTGCTGTTGCTTCTGGATTGGCTTAAAAAATGAAAAATAAATATTTTTCATGGAGCTTTACAGGGTTTTTGGCCTTCCTGAATCACACTGCATCTGGAATTCTCCACCCTTTTGTTTGGGTGGGAGACCCAAATGGAACTAGCTAGGACAACCTTTGGCATCCTCAAAGCTTTGGCAACCTGTTTAGGCTAAATAGGTCAACAGGGTGGAGATAGCCCTTAAAGCTTCAAACTCTTCTTGAAAGCTAAAACACCACCAGCTATTTCTATCAACACGTAGGTTAAGTTCAGACTCCCATGAAGCATAAGGAAAACCTGATTTGCCAATGTCCAAAGAGGTCAGCGACCCTGAATTGGAGAGAGGTGGGAGAAAGACTTTGCCTGTTGTGGCCCCAAAACAAACTTTAAAAGGAGGAATTAGGAACGATAAGGAGAGTGTTCTGGACTGTTGTGTTGGCTGCACCACTAGAGGCAGGGATTCTGAGGCAAAGGCAGAAGAGGTGTGGCTGAGCCCTGTAGACATGTATGATGTGACTCCAATGTTTATGGAAAGAGAACCACAGCCAAATATTTGGAACTTGGTGAGCATTCTCAGCTGCAAAGAGCAGTTATTTCAACAAGCAAATGGGTTTCATACTAGACTTTCTGGACCTTAGTTTTCTCCCTAGGCGCCTCTGTGCCCTGTCTTACTTCCTCAGACTCTTCTTCCACCACTTACGTTTTGTAAAAAACATGCCACAATGCTTTCAATATATGAAAACTAAGAAATTTCCAGATGCAGGGGAGTAGAAGCACACCAGATAACCTACTCCTTCCTCTATCTTTAACATTATTCTTACATTAATGCTATGAGAAAAAGTAATTTTTGTGCAAATTACAATTTCAGCATTTACGTGCTACAAGGTAACGATAATCACCATCTATGCCAGCAAAATGGCACTTGAGGGTAAATGACATCTGAGTAAACTTGCTTCTGTAGTGTCATTCATCCCAAAGGACTCCTAATTCCCTTTGGAGTTTTAATGAATAGAATGAGGACTGTAAGGCTACTCCCCAAATTTGTTCTAACCAAGTGATGTCAGATCAGTGACATAAAAAAAAAAATCTTTGTACATAAAAACACAGTCTTTGTTCATCAGAAGTCAGGTGTGGCTACACGATATTCTAGTTTCATACAGTTTCTTAAAAACGACAGCATTCAGATATTCAAGTAGCAAACTCTTTTAACAAAGGAGACAGTCAAATTTGAATATTTCTGGTTTAAATCATTTGCACAAGGGATAGATCATAGACATCTGTCTACATATAAATGCAAGTGCATGTTTGTTTGAGAACACATATTAATAGTTAAAAGGAATAATTATGGGAGGGTGAGTTTTTTTTAAAATGAGACATGGCTGGATATTCATAGAGAATTTGGGATGTCTGTAGTGACTATAGAATGAAGAAACTAACATTGCTAGTATTGTTATATACTTTCAAGATCATACAACAGTTTTTTATTTTGAAGTCTCTGGCGCTTTTTGTCTAGAATCCTGCTGAGTTTATATCAGACTTAGCTTTGCTCATGTCTGTTGGTTCATTCATGGTTTCAGTGCTGTCACACATACAGAATTCTGTATTGGCTGCACATATTTATATAAATGGATTTAAATTTTTAAACTAGCAGTATGAGCTTGCGTACCCCTAAATTATGTGAAAAATCCCGGTACATAAATAGCTGAGTACATACATTTAAAAGTCCCAGTAAAGCAGGCAAAGTGGTTAACCTACCAATACATAGGCACATACCAATTTTGTGTACTGAATACATTTGCACTGAGTTAGATTTTCCACTCTAGCTGGTCTGTATTTGGACATGGTGGAGAAAAGGGCTGCAAAAAAAAGCTCATTGTAATTCCTTAATCGCAGGAGATCTGTACTTAGAAGTATGTCTTTTTATTTTTCCACCAAATTAAGAGCCTTGGGAAATACACCTCAGCGTCAGCCTGCTCCACTGTCCTTGTATGGCAAATGGCTTTTATTTATTTCAAGGGTGAAAACGTGACAAATGCACAAGATAATTCCATAACTCCATGATGACTCCATGCAAGCAGAGGATTCCCTTGTGGCAGGAAAGCCTCTGCTTGTTCTGGTTATTTTAAATTCACTTTGTACCACATAAGCAGACAGAAGGATTTAGGTTCTAGGAAAGCATTCCATATACCTGGAAAAGTTGCCCTGGATGCCATACTTCAGCACAAAGACCTTGATTTTCTTTTGACAGGATTTGACTTTCATCTGGAGAAAAGCTACAATTATATTCAATCTTCTCATATGTATGTTAATATATCTAGTCTAACACCTCTGTTACAATTCCATACTTAAAGGCATTCTCAATACTTCTATTATAAATGTTGGTTTTCAGAGGAATCAAGCTTTGTCAGAAAAATTTCATAAGTATGGCATTTGTCTTGCATAACTGTATGTTAGAAGCCTATTCACCTTGTAATAACTTCCAAGATAATCCATTTGGAGCATTTTGAATATCAGAGTGAACTGAGGTTAGATGTTATCAGGAAAGACAGATTCTCAGCTCGCATAAGCCATTCCAAAAGCTACACTCATTTAAATTACCAAAGGATCTGATATTTAGTCCATTACAAAAATGGAGAACTTAATCAACTGAGTCCTTGTACAATGTGTTGTGACCAGATTTATTAAAAAAAAATGCAATTCAGGGGATGTACTCCCCAACACTGAATCACACTGCAAGGGAAGGATCTCTGGCACTGGCAAGCATATTAATGGGTATTGCTCTTACTTTTAACCACATGCAAGACATAGGTGATATGTTGTTTGGCTGGACAGGAGAGATGCCTGTTTCCAGCCACAGGATCTGATGCAGGGTTCCACAGTCCCTCATTAAAAGGCCAGGCTGGATGGGGCTTTGAGCAACCTGGTCTAGTGGGAGGTGTCCCTGCCCATGGCAGGGGGGTTGGAACTAGATGATCTTTAAGGTCCCTTCTAACCTAAACCATTCTATGATTCTATGATCACAGCACTGGAAAAGATTTAATCCCCTCAGTGGAAGAGACAGGAAAAACTGTTGCCTTCATGAAAATGCAAGAGAAGTGAGCATTCCGAAGAGTTTCAACCAAATACAGGGACTAGCTTCTTTTGCTGGGACCATCCAGGCCAATTTGGTCATGACTGATTGTTCTAAACTTGTTTAAAGATATTTTCAGTACTATAAGCAACACAGCCATTATTGTTCTTCCATTCTTGGTGTTGGCATAAAAAATGGGCATCTTTTAAACTTAAATCTGATGTCACCGACAGGTTATTTAGCATTGGCATTCCCTGCCTATGGCAGGGGGGTTGGAACTACGTGATCTTTAAGGTCCCTTCCAACCTAAACCATTCTATGATTCTATGATTTTAGGTACTGAGCAAAGCATTAGTGCAGTCCATAGGCCTGGTTTTTATTCAGCATAAAACAGGCCACCATAAGAAATGTAATTTTTCTGGGGTCTCTCTAAGCTGACCCCAAGCAGATTTGGGAAGAGCTCAGTTGTGCTTCAATCTCTGTCCCCACTTCGCTGGGTAGCCTTTAAGTACCTGGCTGTTATGTCTCCAGCCAGAAAATATGTACACTGATACTGATCTCCTTAGAAGGCCATGGAGCCAGTGAAGAAATTATAACCAGGGCATTACAGACAACCATGCATAACCAGTGCATAATTACTTAGTAATTACCACTTTTATTAGGATATCAAGACCTGGATCAATACTATCACAGGCTCTTTAACAGTCCTTGTATTACATGATCATCACATGTTTGCCTTGTTCCAGGAATGTACCCTGAAGGATGGAAGGGAATTATCGGGGAGTAGCTGGCATGGGGCTGCCCACTTCAGGACAACCCAGGGGCTGAAGGCAACCCACGCACAGGCCAGGCAGTGGCCTTCTGGCCTGCAGCTGCCAAGCAGGGCCATGGTGGTGACAGTGACAGCACTGCCAACCCCCTGGTGATCACTGGAGGCAGTGAGGGAAGGCAGCAGGGCTGGAGTCCATCCAGACAGCCCCACCAGGTCTGCGGGGCCTGGGCTGGGCACAGGGCTGCTGGCAACATGGCTGCGGTCAGACCTGGGGTCCCAGACTGTGCCTGCCCTGAGCTCCTGGATCCGCAGGTGGAGCTGGGGATCCTGGCTGACTGCTGGGGGACAGGAACACCTGGGTTACTGAGTCCCCTTCATGCCAGACAGCTCCCATTCAAAAATCTCCATCTTAAAAGCTGCTGGCGTCTTGCCTGCACTATTGGACTAGGAGGGCTGTTCCACAATCTTGCACTTCTCTTCTCATTCCCAGTTCCATTTCAACACATGGTGCATTTACCATGACATTCCCTTTCAGTCTTCTTGAGAATCTATTTTAAATTCTCTCAGAAAGCAGAGTCCCTGACACCCCATCAATCAAGCATCCCTCCTCCCTTTCAGGGCAGCTGGCTTCCCTGAACGCGGGTGAGTGCAATTGTTCAGCGGGCGCCAAGGGTTTCCTCCCGCCCCCTCTTGCAGAAGTAGCTCACCTCACATGTCCTATGACCACTTGTGCCTCCGTCAACATCTGCATTATGGGGTGATCCCACGATCAGCTAGTCTTCCTGATTCTTCTCAGCCTTAGGTTAGCACATACACATTTTTTGATGTGTCTTTTGTCTTCAGCTAATGAATCCCTGGCTTACTTCAAAAACACTTGCACATTTTCCTTGCAACATTCACCCATTTTTATCTAGCATAGTGATTCTCAAAGTAATCCAATGCTTCTCATATGATAGTCTCATCCTGCTGGATATTGGCGATACCTCTTCATTTTGTGGCATCATGAAACTTCATGATCACTGTCCAGACTTTTGTACCACTTGCAATAGTGAAAATACTAAATAAAATCCGTCCCAAAATGTGCTGCATTGTTCTCTTCTCAGCACAACGCACTGCTGGTGGTCTTGCAATTACCAATAGCATTTGCTCTCCAATTTGTGTCAGGGAAATTAATGTCCCCAGCACAATGCCTAGTAAAATTATTTCTACATTAATGTTAAAGGGAACACTCTCAACATGTAAAACTGATCTTCAAGATCTGCTGACAGTATAATTTTCTTAATTTCTTCCCCAGATTGAATATCTACTATCTTCTATGCATGCTCCTTTTTTTCATTGTTTTACAGCATTCTGCATCTAAACACGTGCAATGCTTGCCCGGTGCATTTACCTTACTTTCTTCTCTGAATACTGCATACCTTTCAACAGGTATTTCTCAGTTCATCTGGCTCCTCTATTATGCCTCTTTTTTTCTCTATAACACTTAAATTCATGTAATGCATCAGTTGTGCAGATTCCTTCACTTTCTTTTTGAGGTTCTTTACCTTAATTCTTTCAGTCTCTACCCGCTTCAATTGTTTCTTTCTGACTTCATGATTTTAGCTGCAGCACCTACTTCATTGTGAAGTATACCAACCACACAAACCTGCCTATTTTCCATGAGAGCACGACGAGGATTGTCCTGGTTTGAGGTAAAACTGGACCAATTTTGTTCAGTAACTTCGCTTCTTAGCTGGGCCTCTTCTAACTACTGAAATTAACAGCATATTGTGCAGGCAACGTTCACTCTCTCAGAGTGATAAGACCAATGTTTATAGTTGATGCCCAGGCATGGGATGCAGGAGAGGCTCTTGCTTATAGTTATCGCTATAACAGCCAAGGCCAACCAACTTTGTTGTTTGCCACGTTGGAAGGGCGGAAGCGGAAAAGCGCAGTGGGGTTCCACATGCGGGGAGGAGCGGACAGGACAGGTGACCCAAAACTGACCAACAGGGTATTCCATCCCATCTGCCTCATGCTCAGTAAAAAAGCTGAGGGTCAGGAGGAGGTTAACAGAATATTGGAACACCTACCTTCAGGAATGCCCAAAGCACTCTACAGAATGGAACTAGGAAGGAATCTGTGCCAAAAACCTCATAAACACCATGACACAACTGTGAGATGTCTACATTGGATAGAGAATGCATCCTACCAGGGAAAGAGGATGAGCTTTTCCACATAGGTATACAGATACTGTACTTCCAGCATGGCTGGAATTCCCAAGAAAGTTAGTGGAAATTTCCAGGCAGTAAGAAAGGCTCCTAGCCCCACGTCCCAAAGAAAACTTAAGAATGATTTGGTAATGGGTAAATAGTATTAAAATATTCATTCTTACTATTATTTTCTTTCCCCTAGTAAAGTAAAAGCTGTAATTACTTTGTGAGAATTCATAGCTGTGAATTGCTAGTTTTTGTTGGCATCACACTCAAGCAGCACAACATTTTTTCCCACCTACTATGTAGGATAGCTGGCAAGCCCCTGAAAATTAATGACCTACTCAGAAACAGATATTTGGACAATATTTTGTGAAAGCTGGAAGAGCCTTTACTGCTGATATTGAGGGATGAGCAGCTATGCAGACCAAGAGAACTCCAGGAAAGACTACGTAAGCGTAAGAATCAATCCTCTCTGTCTTTTCTCATCTCCAACATAAAGGAGTCAGTCACTGACTCCTGACTTCTAATTTGAGCTACTCAAGTCCAGTCTAAAGCTAATACTCTAGTAAAATGAAACACACTTAAAATTGAATTTCTGGTGAAAGGTGGTGAAAAAGAAGTTTAAAGTGGCTCTTTTATTTTGCCTGCTTGCCTTTGTGCCTTTTTCTGTTAATATATCCAGAATCTTTGGTTTTCTCCTCCCCCCTGCCGTCGCATTCTGAGAGTAAGAAATGCAACTTAATAAGGCATCAAGAATTTTTTCTTCTGATAGAACCGTGTTCAGGAACTTCTACTGATTATAGCACAATATATGAATATTGCACAATAGTATTGACCTGTCCTGTTCTGTTGTGTGAATAGAATAACTGGGTTCTCTCATTTCCAACAGTCTTCACAAGAACTATAGTAACACAAGAACTGAGCCGACAGCTCTCTCTAAAAGAGAGTGACACAAAGAAATTGCCTTTTTTTCTAGAATTGTTGCTATTTACATGACTGCATTGAACATTTACTGAAAAACTACTTTAGAGAGTATTGATTATGGAAAAGGACTTCATTGGAAATTTCAGTATGCAGGTCTCATATTTTGTTAAAAATACTTCAGAGTCAGTGTAATGGAGGGCCAATGCAAATCAGCATCTGTTTGTTTACTTATTACACCCTCTTACACCTGCGAAGCTGTAAATTACTGTATCAGTTACCAGGAAGAGGGGACCCAGGCCCAAAATTTAAATACAGGGGCATGTGGGAGGGTATGCACAATCTGAAATGTTTTCATATTTTTTGAAATCTAGTGAGTTCAGATAATTATGGAATTGGGAAAAAATTATCAGTCTGTTTTGTATCAAGAAGGCAATCGCATCAAGAAGACATGCTTGGAGCCCAATGCTGAGTAATAAACCACCCATGCAGTTTCCATTTTTGACTTCTTGCTTTTGGGAGATGTGTGAAATAAGCTGCAGATGACAGTCAAATGCACAGACTTTGGTAGCTTCTTTCCAATGAATTTATTTTCCTGGACACTGGCTGTTCTGAATTTTTACAGTGTGAAAGTAAAAAGAAACAGTTGTGCAGTTTAACTGAGGTTTCATTTGACGGAACTGCATGATGGATTCATTACTGAGATGGCAAGTACAGCTCAATCTAGTCAATGTGGAATTTCCTTTTTCCATTCTTTAGATATAACAGGATACAACAGGCAGCGAAATAGGCACTTAGTCACTGGTTTTTTACAAATCTTTTTAATTCCCTTATTGCCTAATCTTGCAGTTGTTGTGAACTTGCCAACATTTCTCTTGCCATAATTCCTGCAAAAGTAGGCCATTAAATGTGAAATATAATTAAAATGACTTTTAGCTGCCTTCTACAGATTGCCATCCATAAAAGTAAGAATAAAAAAAAAAAGTATTAATAAAAATAATGTGAAATTTGTTTAAAGAGGCCATCTAATAGGCTAACTACATGTGCTAACTATGGGCCAGATTCATGACACCATTACATCATTTTATTCCCCACAAGCGTTACCACAGCAAGAAACTGCCATTAACAGAATGGGCTTTCCTATATCCAACACATGCCTTAAGTACTGCAGGAACTAAATTTTGAGTACTTTCTGAATGGTATTCAGAATTCAGGTCCCAGTTCAAGTTCCAATGAGGCAATGAGATTTGCAGTAAGAGGCTTAATTCTGGCTGCATAAAGATAATTATACCAAACTGGATTCAGAGCCTTGGAGTTATCTTTTTAGTGACTGAACATCTACTGTACATAGTCGGGTCCATGCACCTGCCCTAAGAATGGGTATCATATGTCTCACCTTTTCCCCTCTCTGAAGGAATCCCACATTTTTTACTTGGCCTTTTTCTGTATGTTGCTTTATGAGAGTTTCATGGATGACCAGAATGTCCTTTATACCTTCCCCCAAGAGAGTTTCCATGCCTTTGTATTTCAGATACATGCTTCTTCATTCACACCCTCTCTTTGGAGCTAAGACTACTGAGACTTTTGTCTTACAAAAGCCTACCTTATGTAAGCCTGCCTTATAAACATATATTTGGATGAACTCCAAGTACTCTTATGCAATAATACACACTGATGAGGAATAATAGGTTGAAAAGGAAATATAAACAGGAAAAGGCTGCAAAATGACTATGCAGCAATTTTCTATTGATCATTTTGCACCCTTTTCTAATACTGTGGAAACAGAATACACCAAAGCCAACCATGACAAAAAGGCAGTTATTTTTTCCAAGTAAAACCAGCAGAATTTGACTGGTAACGTTCAGAGGCTGAGAAATATCAATTGTACAAAATGAATCAATCTTTTATCCTGAAAAAAAAGTGATCTTTTGAAGTTACTGGGAAATTGGTACTGGATCCACAATGAAATAGAGTTATAAAAACATTAGGTAATATAGACTTTGATTAGTGATGTCAGCAGTGTCTAGATCCTGACTTCCTAATTAAGCTTCCAGTCCAATTTCTTTGGTAGTGTACCAAGCCTTTCCTCCTTGATCATTTGACTATCTTTTAAAACACCGTATCTCCTCTGATGATGAAACAAATAGGGAAAAGAAGCCTTACACAAAAAAAAACAAGCCCTCATCTCTGGTTCTCCCAGATTGTTCCCCCTTTCATACCTCTGTATGCTGTACTGTCGCTCCTCGGGAACTGTCTTTGTGTTAGTCCACTTCATGGTCAACTAAAATCCATTCATTCCAATCTGTACAAACACACTGCTTTCATGACTTATTCATTTCACATCAATGATAATGATTAGTAAGATTTTCATTAGGCTTGCAAAAGTTTTGATACATTATCTAAATCAAAGGCAGTATTCAATTGTTTATATACCTTTTAAGCCATTCTTTTTGCTAATAGCAAGTCTTTATATGTTTGATTCTAAAGATAGATAACACATGTGAGGGTTCAGGTGTGTTTTGCACACTCCAAGTATGTTCTGAAAAAAGGAAGTATGGAATTTTTTCCACTTTCACTTGCCTGCAGCCTCCTCTTCTCAATCTCTTGCCTTCATACATTTTTTCTTAGTGCTGTAATTTAAACATAAAATGAGTTTACCATTCACCTAGGCTAATCAGATCTGACTACATATGAATGATATTTGGGATTATGCCCTGCATGAGGACATTCACTGCCTCCCTGAGGACATAATTTTACTGTTGAGGTTTACGATCAGGAAGACTAATCAGTCTAGTGATGCACACTTCAGGAGTTCATTATTATGAGATTAGGTTTTTTTTCTTCGAGTGTTGAAAGAAACTGGAAGTACAACTCACTGTTTTATATCCATGTGATGGATAATTTTATATTTGCTTTTCCTTCCTCTACTTCAGGAACCAGAGCTGTGTTCTAAGCAAAGAAAGAAGAAAAATTTTAAAAAATTTTATGAAGTGTATAAAGTGCTCCAGCCTTTTTAATTGTTCATGTGATATGTATGAGGCAAGAGTATAAGCCCACAAAGCTTCACAATGGTAGCTTAGAACAATCTTCAACTGTACATGAAGAGTGACAGTCTCTTGCCTGGCTACTCTCTCAGGTGACCTACACTGAGAAATACTTGAAGAACCAAACTTTTCAAGATCCCTGAAGTCTGCAGATTTCATCCACGCAGCACTCAGACACAGTTTTGGAAAGAGGAAGCAAACAGTTTGTATTTTCTTCCCATGTCTTGTAGACTCTGAAAAGAGACATGGGAGTTCAATGGTGGTTGGTCTTGATTTATTTTCCTAACAGCTTTATTTTCCTTTGTTATCATGACCCCAAGCATCAGTGTTCTTTTCCTCCATCTTGCCCAACGAAAAATACAACTATTGCATAAGGTCTTGTGGGTAAATGGGCTGAATTGGCAGTACACTTTCACATCCTAGGATTTCAATGGCTTTTAGGCACAGAAAGACCCCAGGGCAGCAAAGTCCTGAAGTTCATGCTGAATTTTAACCAAACGTCTGTTATCATTGCTTAGCACAGTACATAACTATGCACTGAAACCTCATATTGGACTGGTTCCTAGCAGTGATATGGTTTACATGCTTGAAGCGCAGTCTGCTTACATGCTTTGCTGAATCTCGTTTACTTATCTTTGGGGAAAATAAAATACTAATTCAGTATACCACCTGAAGCATCACTGGCAAAGAAAAATAAGATATTTAGCATATGTGAGAAGGGCAGTATCTACTCAGGGAACAGAAAGTACAGAAAAACTGAAATATTATTATTAATTCACTTCCATTAGCTTAGCAAGTAGGAGCCCTAGCCATGGACCATGACTGTAGAACGCAGAGCAGAAAGACAGTCTCTCCTCCAAAAACCTTACTCCAAATGAATAAGAAAAATGATAGAGATGACAAAAGGCTAGAAAATGTTTCAGATGGTGATAATAAGTGAAACAAATCTCTGTCTGCAAGGCAGTTACTGTTGCACCCCAGCAGTCTAACCACTGATACGTTTTTTGAAGACATCAGCAAGGGCAAGTTTTGAAGAGAAGTGTGAAAGAAAACAAACGGAGTGCTTTTGCAAGTTTTATAGGGAGCTCTTCCCAACTGTATCAGGCAGCATCACTTCACAAACTTTGATTACAAACATTAACAACTGAAAAAGCACTTTGCAGGGAAATTATGTAGGATGACCAACAGAGACTCTGGCTTCCTTTCATGATTAACTATTAAAATGATGACAGTCAGCACTATTCAAGACTTAAATAAATTCATTACAAACATAAGGGAAATCATCAGAGAGGAAGAAATAATTTATTTACTGTGTAATTTTTGCTTTTTTTCCTGATTATTTCAGTAACTTCCCTGATGTTTTCATCATTTGGTCAGTTTCATTTAAGCTTCCTTTGCTCTGTAGTCTCAAGTAAAAAATATGAAGTTCTACTTTACTTCTAGTCAGGTAAGTAATCTTTTGTTTTCAGTATTTTTAAGTGTAAGCCAACAACAGGTTTCTTGTATGAAAAGTTACAGAAGTTGCCTATAGAACTTGTACTCTTTACTATTCAGATAATTAAGTGGAAAAAAATTGTTTGCTTCTGGGCCTGTTAATACAGGTTGAATTCAGTGGCAGAAAGCAAACAGCTAAAATTGACTTGTTCAAGATTTTAAATGAAATATTTACAGTAAAAAAATAGCACTCTTTGTTAGTTCCAAGAATAATAACAAAAGATTTCTTCATACCCATTTTTAATTACAAACTGCAATCTTATTTCTAAAAAATATTTTAAAACTGCAGACATCCCTCTCTGAATTATCTCCACATCTATGTTATTAAACACAGCTTGACAGGTTTTTCTTTTATACGTATGATTTACAAACACTGCACAGCAGCTCCACGCTCCTTGTTTTAAAATTTTTTATAGTTTTATAGCTTGTACTTACAAAGTTATGATAGTAGATGTGGCTTTCATCAAAAAATCCTCCCTGGACTTAGCATAAAAGTCAGTTAAAGACAAAAGAGCTCAATGGTTCTTTCACCCTCCTCCCTCACATTTATGTATTTAAAGACATTGAATATGCAAACGTTCCTCACTTGAAGAATGTCGTTGCATAAAATTAGTTGACAGAAATGATGTGCAACAGGTCTCTTGTGTTGACCCTCAGTCAGTTCTGCAATTTGTGGTGTCGCGTCCAGCTGCTCTATTTGATACAGAGTGTGATTCATGTGCATGTAAACATGAAGTCTGAAAATACCAGGGCTTATTCTGAAATGTTCAATTTGATTTTGCTTCAATAAGAAAGATGGAGGAAAGAAATCAAGAGTATCAAGAGTTGGCACAAGAACAACTGCATATGCAAACCTACAAGTATAATTGAAAGGCCAGATTCAAGCTCTTTTGAGCAGCAAAGCAGTTTAATCTGGTAGAGTCTTGATCACATAATGGCAACTAACTCAAAATACTCATTCAGTCCTAAGGATTACAGAGGAGGAAATGATTCGGGGCCAAGGGGTCTTAGAGTGGGTGAGATCTTATCACCATTAGTGCATAAGATCCTCAGTAAGACCAGCAGGATTTAGCCAAATACAAATAATCTCTCACAAAGTTCTTTTAGCAAAACGTGGTATTTTTGAAAGAGAAAAAAAAAAACAACCAGAAAGCTTTGTATACCCAGGCAGTTTCAGAGATAGTAATCCCCATCCCAACCTCAACTTTTAAAGTGCATGGAAAGATGGAATACAGAAGGCTGACAGAAAAGATTTACAAGCTCAAACAGGAAGGTGAATGAAGCAGTGCAAGAAAAGCAAGGCAATTTCCACTGACTGATCACCATAGTCTAATTAGAGCAACAGCATTGTATCCAGTTCCCTCACCTAACAGCCACTGAGCCGTAACGACATAAAAGAAATCACCAAGAGGGTAGGAAAGCAAAGCACAGTGGAAAGTTCCATGAAGTGCTTCTGCTGCGGATGGCTTACAGGGATGATCAGAAATGAAGCCGTCCTGTGTATTTTGCCATAAATACATCCCTTAGGAGATTTGCATTAGAGTCAAGGATGTCTGTGTTGAATGACTTTGACAGTAATAAACTGCTTAGTAATTTTACATTTAACATGGAAAATTATTTCCAAAGTACTTTTTGGACACCAGCTCAAAAGTATAGCCAGTTTTTGAATCGTCTGACTAACATATAACTCTCACAGTGCATAATGCCAGTAAAACTGCTATTCTGAAGTTAAGCCTTTGTTGTGACAGTTTCCCGTTTTAATTGCATGGAAAGGTTGGGTTGTTTTTCCAGAATCTATTGCTTGGAACAAGAGATAATGAGCCCCCCCAGTCATGCATTACATTTCTATAAGTTAAGGGCCTAGCCCATGTCATGTCTTATAGCTCCAGTTTGGTGTCCAAAAGAATACTGTATTCTATTTGTCTAACCTTGTCACTGTTATTCATGGTGACAGGAAGCAACATATTTAGGGAGAAATGTACAGATGCTGAACCATGGACACAGACAATACAGTGCCATTTGGCTGACAGTAAGCTGGTTGGTTAGCTGTGTCTCCTTGCCCAGTGTGGAACATAAGCTCTACATTTCTGACTTCCATGTGACAGTCTTTTTTTCTCCAGATGCCCTTTTAACGGTCATTTCCCCCATTTGGTGTAACCTATGGTGTCTTTTATTTGAGTCCCTGCTGCTTGCCCAGGAAAAACGTTGGGTTTAGGCACAGATCATGCCAGTTGCTGTATATGGCATCAGTTGTAGGGGGTGGTAAGGACAGCCCCAGCCTTACTGTCTACCTTTTCTGTATCCCTGGGAGGAGTTGGGGCAGTGGGAAACGTCTGGGCAGAGAAAAATCACCTTGTTTCCTCTGTCAGCAAAGAGCAAACAAAGACCTGCAAACAATGGCTCTACCACTGCTATCTGGCTCTGCTTGCTTCCACTCCCCTTTGGAGCAGCAAACAGCAAAGGTGTCTGCATTTCCGGGGTATTCTGGGCAGTGTGGTGACAGGTATTCCAAGCCAACGCTTGCCTTGTTATGCTGTTAATTACATTTTGGCTTCCTCTCATTTTCCATTTCATCTGTCTCCAGAGTCTTTCATTTGTGATTATTTTTTTGCCATTGGTTTAAGTGTGCCTCACAATAGAGAGCTAGCCTATAGCTACAGTTTATGAAGAAGGGGAGTTCAGATAGCAGCAGCTTGATATTTCTTCAAGTTGCAGTGTAGTAAAACAGCTTTTACAATGGTGTTAAGTATATAGGATTTAATTTTGAAGGCAAGATTTCTGTTTCTACATGGTGTATGTTTCTTGCTATTCTGGCCTTAACATCAGTTCATAGTAATTTACTATGTTTTTTTCAATTCACAGAGAATTAATTTACTGTACTTAACTTATAAGGACCTACTAAATAATTTCATTATTGAGGCTTATTATTCACAGCACTAGGAATTTACTAATAAAGATCAAATTCTCTTAATCTTGGTGCTTTATAATGCGGGTAACTGTATGAAGACTTACACATATCAATACTGATTTTTTAATTATATATGCATAAAATACATAAAGGCATAGCCATATATGTCCTCCATATATAGACACACAAAAAAAAGACTGATAAATATGTATATATGTGGTTAATTGGCACATAAAGATAGCAACAATTTCTTATTTAATTGATAGATTTAACAAAAAAAAAAAAAAGCTCTGTAAACGGGGCTCCTCGCTTTTTGTCACTGGTAAGGTTGATTTCTAACAAATCCAAGAAAAATCCATCTGTATTGAAGGTGGTATTTTATTTATCACATCTACTTGGAGATAACTTTCCACTTATTATGGGAATAACCTGTAAAAGTAGGGTCAAACCACCTATACAGTCTGATCTTTATTGCTTTGTAAATAAACGAGTTTTTTTAATATGACTGAACAGTAGGAATGAAGACAGTAAGTCAAATTCAGAAGAACCATGATACTATGCTAAACCACAGCATCACTGGAAAACTTGTCAAAATTGCAATTATTAACTAATGTCTGTTTCCAATATGGTATAGACAGAGAATATAATCCTTGAATTGAGGGTTGTGTTATAGTGTCAGGAGTGGTAATTTCTTAGTATCATGGTATTAATGAGATCATTGCTGAAACACACTGCTGTCTGTACTTTTAAAGGGATCTTGATAGCAGGGACTCAGAAAGGAGCTACAAGATAGCTAGTGGTCTGGGAATAGCTCTTTTGTAGCGAGAGAGGTGACAGAAGCTCTGTTCATTTAGTTAATTAAGAAAGTGACTGGACCATGTTCTACAAGTAGCCATGTGGGAAAGAGATTTTTAGCACAGCAGAGGAAGGCATAATAAAACCCAAAGGTTGTATTTAAAACAGTGAATGTAGTTTTCTAGCCATATTGATAGATAGAAATCAGGTCTCTCATAATCTCCATTTCCAGCTGATGAGTTCTCAGCTCATAACAAGATTTTATATTTTCTCTATTGCACCTTTCTGCAATGCTTTGCATTTCTTAGTGCTGAGTTTCATGCCTAGTTCCCCAGTCCTCAAGGAGATGCATCTCTTTTCATCATCTATACTGAGCCTTTTCTCAGTTATCTAAGTTTCCCAACACTGTACTATCAGGAAGTTTCAATCCCACTTCTTTTAAGACTATCAGTGAAAAGATTTCTCCTAATACAGCTTCTTAAGGATCAGTCCTAAATGCCTACCCTCCCAGCCTAATGGTTCCCTTTTCAATATTGCCCTAAATAATCTACCATGATCATCTCCCAGTTACACTCTTAAATTCCACTTTCTCCAAGCAAGTAGTTTTCTTTTCAGCAGCATAATGAGTGCATTGTAGAGGACAGGCAGAATATACCCCCTTCATTTTCTTTCTCTAGAAAATGAAGTCACCCCATTTAAACGACAAGAAAAAGAAAAGAAAAAAAAAAACACAGATCAAGTCAGTTTGGTATATCCTGCTTTGGTAAACCAATATTTCGCTTCCCATTTATCTGTAGCTTTAATGGTCTTTCCCTTCAAAACCTGTTTTAAAACTACATGTATTACTGAGCCAGACTCACAAGTCTGCAGTTGCATACAGCAGTTTCCTCTCCTTATACAAACACATGCAAAACACTTGTCTTCAGATCTAGTATGGTCACTAACTCAGTAGGCTTGATTCAAAATAGTTGCTATTAGACCTGTATTTTGGTGCAAATTCTGAAAGAGGATGGCCACTGTTGAGTCTGATACCCTTTTGGTAAAATCAGGCATAATTTTGTTCTTAATTCTGTTATAGTTCTTTCCATTATTTCATTCCCATTGATACTCCGTTTTCCTCCTGTAGTTAGTCAACTTACTGAAAAGCAGAGCAGATTATTGTTTCCTTTTGTGTCAATAGCTATGGTTACTTTAACCTCTTTACTAATCAGCTACTCATTTTAGGTCTTTAGCTTCTGTATTCTTCCCTAGGTATCTCTATGCTTGTGATTAGTGCATCAACACAGTGATGAATTGCTGCAGAGTAATCACCATCTTAACCTATAGTTTGTCAGCTATTTCTCTGTGGCCATCTCTGCCCATCCAGTGGTTAAATGCAAGGCAGCTGATTACTTTCAGTGAGGTTTGAGCTAATGTGTTTTTTCACGATTGAGGTGTGTTTACAGATAATTTCTGTGCATCAGCTGACAGGTGGTCACTTGTAAAGCTGTTGCTATTCGTCAAAGGCATGTGCCTGTACCCATAACTTAGCAAACTCTGGCCTTTTTAAATCCTAAATCCACTTACAGGTCTGAATCTCTGCATCCTTTCAATTGAGCTTCCAATTGCCCAGTCTAAGGTTATTTTCTATAATGCCTTCCTTAAATACACACTGTTCCAACTACTTAGAAACTTATAAGCCTTTCTAGTGCCCTCCGGTTGTGTCAGAGATTGATGGTGAAGAAATGTGTCTGCTGTGACAGCACAGAGATTTAACTCTATCCTCAGAATGGTGTTTCCTAAAATATATCTGCAAAATAAAAGTCTGTCATAGTGACATATTCCCACCAATAGTTCTTTCTCTAGTATAAGCAATGAACCAGATTACTTGAGTAAGCATTTATATTTTTCTGCAAGTAAAAGTGGGAAAAAATGTGATTCCTTGCACTTTTATTTAATATTGTTTTATTTGGTACTGTGGGAAATATGAAAAAAACTCAGGCCGTTGGGGAGGTAGCTGTCTTACATTCAGTTTTCTAAATGTTTTGACCCCAGCAGTGTCCAGGAAGTACCACCTTGCACTGAATAAAGAGGTATGTGCACAACCCATACTCCAGCCTAGAAGCTCCCTCCTTTCAGCAATTATCCTCTTCTGTCCCCTTTGCATGCTCATGTGTGACATCTGTGGAAAACAAAACTCATACATTTTGAACTAAAATTTCTGTCTCTTAATGTGATCCTTTTAATGTGATCTCTCTCTGCCTTTCATTTAAGTGAAGTGATTTCAGCCTAAAAGCTGACCAAACTTTCTCCACTTTTTGACTGTGGAAGGTGAAACACATATTTTAAGCTGTAACTTTTAAGCATAACCTTGATACCGACTCCTGTTTTCTTCCACAACTAAAAGGGCTTTCAAGAAAATTAACTATAAAATTTTATTAGTTGCCTCTCAGTTATTGACTAATACTCTCCCCAGGCATATGTTTTCTTGTACTTTGACAGAACTACCTACCTGAGTGAAACCATGGCCTTTTGACGTCAAAGGCAAAACTCAATTTCATGACTGGATTTTACCCTCTGGGATATATTTTCAAAGTATACATTTCAACAGTATAGTATGTCCTGTAAGCCCCATGCCAACACCACCAGCACCACACATAGTAGGACATTTTTGCATTGGCATGAACAATCCTGGCACCTCCCTTCCTGTGGTTTTGCTTTTTCTGTACATAGGCATTTAGATTTAGATTTTGGGAAAAAATGTTATTTATGTATCTATCTACATAACATCTATACCACTGCTGGTGCAATGTAACTAACACTGTCAATAAATAACAATAAAAATACGCTTGTTTTGGTTTTTACATTGCCTTTATGTTAACCCTGACCAATGCTGTATTGATTTTACGTTTCTTAAATGTTTTTCTTTTGTAAAGTCCTTAGCGGTGTGGGCCTCTATTATAGCAGAGACGTTCTTCATCCTCATCATAATGGGTATATTCTCAACACATTTAGCCTTTCTGGCAGCCTCACCAGAGTACTCACAATTTGTTTACCATAGTGTGATGGGTAATAGACATTTAGAATCTGCTTTTCTCCATTATACTTCATATCACTCTAAAACCCACCAGAGCATAAGCAGAATATTTCTTATGGACATTGTATTATTTCTATAATGCAAATTTTTCTTGAGAATAGATTGTTTCTTTGCCCTGTTAGGCTGAAGGATTCCTTTTGATCAGAATCCACTCTTGATTTGACTGACTAGAGACCCATACTTACCAATAATTCTGATTGGCTTGGCTCACCAGCACGTCAGAGAACACAAACCTTCCCCAACACATTAAAAATTCAGTAACACAAGGAATAATCAAAACGATATGTTAAATGCAATTCAGATGAGAAAAATTGCAGGTTTTAACGCAAGGATCATGTAAAGACAGCCCAGAGAATCAGCGATAATGGACCAATGCTCTTCCTCCAGTCTTTTTTTGACAGAATCCTTCTACTTAGCAACAGCTATATACATTTTACTAAAAAATGTTTTTATTCTACCATAACGATTATATTTTCATAAATATTAGTTGAATCACAGATAACTATGCTTCTCTAAGAAAATCAGCATTTGAAAATTATTCTAAAATAACCTTCTTTGGTAGAAGACCTGCATAAAAACCAAAGTGGATCACAGGCACAAGAGCTTTTGGCACCCGCAGAGCATACTTAAGGTGAAAGGGCTACTTGGCTTTTGAGAAAACTTGTCCCTTGCAAGCATATACAATCCTCACCAGAGTTGAATAATAGAAAGATTTATTTAATATACAATCCATGGTTCTTATGTATAAAAATGTTTTCTTTTATCACGGGTCACCTTGTCTGATCATGATTATATGGAAAAGTTGAGATGAAAAATGTAAAAACTGAAATTGAAGTTCAAAATTATCCAGCCCTTTATAACAAAAAAACAAACAAACAAAAATTATACGTGGGATTTAAACAGATGTCTTCCATGTGTACGCTGCTCATATTTTCCCACTCACTGTAGTGTTTCTGTATACAGTTACACTTCACGATATACAATTTTAAAATGCCAGAGAACTGTCATACACTACACTTGTTTTCATGGGGTGAACAACCTATGCCAGAGCTTCTTGATCAAACACCATGCAACAGTCACACAAAATTCTATTAAATAGAGCAGAAAAAACTTTGCAATCAAAATTTACACTTATTGTAAATATTATCTTCTTAGTTAACTGATCTGCTTCCTCTCTGATTATTAGGTTTGTATCTACTGACTTTATTGACATAACCACCTTTGCTTAACTTTATATCTATAAGACCCATAGAACCATTACTAAAAGTGCTTATGACTAGATTTACCCATATTTGTGCAAAACTGCAGAGTTGTTTGCTAATTCTAATCGGACTTATTTTTTTCCACCCTGTTAAAGAACATGGAAATCACCAAAAGACTAACTTACCATCCCCAAACTTTTATAACTGGTGAGAAAGTGTAGTCAGGAAAGATCTCATTTTCATTTTTTGCTGTCACAGGATATTTGCAGCATTGGCAGTTTACACAACACATTTTTTTTCTCTATAAACTGAGCTCTTTTACTTTTTGAATTGTTGAGGGTCAGCAAACATAGAACATAGCGATATCAGTTTTATTCACTTTTCAGATTAAAAGTAAGCTTTAACTGTTCTTGAAAATCCCTTCCCAATTCTATAGTTCATGAAGCACAAACTGCCCCACCATGTGAGCTGCGCCTTCATGTACACCTGACCTACTCCAGTTTCCTGGCCGATCTTCACAGCTCAAAGAGAATTGCAGAAGATAAGTTCTGATACAGTCGAGTGGCTACAGGGTACTGAAAGCGACATTAAATAAATGAACTATTGTTAGCTATCAGCTTGACTCTCTGCCAACCAGCTAAATGAATCACTTTGAAAAATTAAACAAAAAGAGGTTTAATTTGACATGACTGTTGTTTGACTTTCCACTTTTTTGTTTTAGTAGGGACCCAGTGCTGATGCCATGCCAGCCAGAGAATAAGCACCACATATCTGTCCATTGCCAACCCATAACTAATGCATTAAACCCTTTTATTTTTCACTTCTATTGTTTGCTATTAGAAATGTGTAGTGCGGACCCATAAGTCTACAATAAAGCCCCTGGATATTTCACAATTAAAACTTCTCTATCCTCTTAAAATGTTTAGCTGTTTTTCTTTGCTCTTTATGTAGTAAATAAGCCTGGAGGGATATTGAATACAGATAGCTAAACAATTTCAGTTCTTTTAGCAGTTTATATGTGCCCTTCAATCGCTTGGAAAAGGCAAAGGGCAGGGGAGGCAGGGTTGTTGCAATAAAATGTTTTATACAGTGAATTTGGCTTGTATAAAATGTTAATGTTGGAGTAAATCATCAGTTTGGCAAGTAAAGTTAGCAAGAGGCCTGCTGCCTGACCATTTACAGTTTTGTGTTTCTGCTCTTCAATAGGTTTCTTTTCCTTTTTGCTACTTACAATAAGCACTCTGGGCCAAATTTTCCACCCTGTTACAGCATGCAACCACATTGGCATTAATTCGGTAACACTGGTGTAACCAAGGCAGAAGAATTTGCTCTTCACATTTATAGGCTGCCTTTCATCTGAGGATATCAAAGAATAAGCCTGACCGAAACCAAGTTCCAAGATCTAAACACTCCCAAACTTTGGGAAAGTACACAGCCAGCCTTTGCAGCCAGATCCATTTCTGATCCATATTTAAGCACTTCTGCCTTGAACCAAGAGGTGCAAATTAGTTACAACACTCTCTACGCAGAAGAGGAACCTGAAGGGAACACTGAGAATTATTAAAACCTGTGGTTTGTTTCAAAATCAATTTCTCGTTTAGAGACATAATTGTGCTTCTGGAGGGCACAAGCCTAAAACAGTTTGGAATATTTTATTTTCTGCTTAGTGCAAACCCGATTGCATCAATAGTTTTGCCTGAAAGAAAAAAAAACTACCTAAGGAACTTGAAAACTTAGTTCAAGTTGGCTGCAGAAATAATTAAACAAAATAAACTGTTACTACGATAACACATTATTTCATGTGTTCTAATCAAAGCAGTAGAAAACCATTTATGTTTCTTAAGTCAATCAATCAATTCAGTCAATGCAATATATTCCCTGCAGTACTCCGAAAATGAAAAGTGAAAAACACAAAACTTTCACCAATACAGAAATGAGAAATAATTCACTAAATAAAAAGAACTTGCAGTAGGAGCCATTTGTATTGCGGACAAGTGGCTTCCACTAGAAGAGTTTATTTAAAGCATGCCCTTGCCTGCTTATGGACCCTGGCGCTGCCAGATACAGAACTCACCCGGGCCAATGGCAGGGCTGCTGCAAAGACACCACAGCCTGTTTCAACTTGTGGTCATGGAAATAACAAGCATGGCTCTTCTTCCCTCCCTGCAGAGGAAGCAAGAGGAGGTCAGCGAAGCTTCTCATGACTTTGTTCATGAGCAGACACTAAACCCACATTTTTTCAAGCTACTAGTAGTGGTATTTATTTTATAAAAAGAAAATTGTAAAGATGAAAATAGGCTGGGGCATGACTTGGTAGAAGTGAATCATGGACTGAATTAATTGCCTTTATTTTTTCTCATTGATTTCTAAATGTGTGGGGAGGGGGATAAAATATAATTAAGTAGAAAATACACAGCTGGGAAACTGAAATACTCCAGCCTTGGCATGGGACATCACCACCTCTCTACACAGAACTCAGCTATGGGGCAGATTTAGATGAGAGCAAAACAACATTTCTAAATGCTGTAAGTCTGCTTATGTTGTCCTAAAATATGACCAGAATGCTAATGGAGAGGCAGACTCTGTTTCTTGGACCTCCCACTGAGTTCATGCTTCGTGCACTACACAAAAAGAAAAGTTTTGCATGTTAGGCTAAAATTAACTCTTCCTTTTCTTCCCTCAAAAAGAAGAAAAGAGGCACTATGCATGATGCTGTTGTGGGCCTGGGAATCCAATTCCCTCAGCTGCTGTCAACACCACTGGCCAGACTGTGTGGAGCAGTGCGACTATCAACAGCATCTTCTCTGCCATCAGTGTTGCAATTTGGGTGGTTCTTCCAGCAAAAGGATTGCCAGTCCCAGGACTTTTATCTGCCTAGATCACCCCTGTGAGCTGCTGAAAAGCTGCGTCAGAGCTGAATTCTCTGGCACAAGGTTTAATGGAAATCTGTCCAAGGAATCCTCTTGACAGACTGACCTCCACGTTTAAGTGAATTTTAATTTGGGGTTAGAAATGAATGGATGGTAAACAGTGTAAATATTAGACACGCTCCTCTTTCAGTATGGGTGACTAAAAACAAGCCACCTATCTATCTGCAGTCTTTTCTATGACTCAAATATCTGTTCCCTTACCACTTGCATTTTACAGGCTGAAATTATTCATTGAATATTTACCAGCAGGCAACATCTACTTCTTTATTTTCTGTGGGCAATAGTTTTATAAAACGAATCTGAGCTGTACGCTCTTAAACCCCAGATTAGCTACTTTCATGTTTTCTAGTGTTTAGCATCTGAGAGCAATCAAAAGTACTCCTGGGGAGATTCCAGCTGGACACAAGAAGAAAAATTTTCAGAATGACAGCAATCAGCCATTGGAATAATGCCCCCAGGGAAGTGGTGGATTCCCCATCATTGGACACTTTTAAGATTCAGCTGGACAGGGTGCTGAGCCATCTTGTCTAGACTGCGCTTTCGGGAAGAAAGATAAGACCAGATGATTCTTGAGGTCCCTTCCAACCTGGTATTCTATGATTCTAAAAAAAAAGGTCAATAATCACTGTTTAATGCTTTAATGCTCTTGACTGACTAACTGTAGGTTCTCTGTTTGGAAAGGAGGGAGAGATTTATAATAAGCCTTAGAAGCAAGAACAGTATTTGCAAGTTACTGAATGTAACACTTTTTCCATTTTAATATATATCTATATAATTTTGAATAGTAGTAATATAATTGTTACTTGAGGTTCCCCCTGAGAAAATACAGAACTATTGTATTCACCTTTTAGAACATTTCTTCTAACAAAAGAAATATGTGTACACAGCTTCTAGGTCAACATTCTTCAGAAGAAAGTCCCTGTGTATTTTTGTAACAACTGCCCTTTCTTTCTATTTCACTCCCGCTACAAATCTCAGATTAGTATGTGCTAAGAAGTGAGGATTTTGTGGTGTTTGAGATTAGATTTGCAAAATCTAATTAACATGCACAGAAACACATATGTTACTATGTACTAACTTATACCTTACTTCACAAAAGCAATAATGAGATCTTAACAAAATCATACTGAAAAAACAACCACCACCACCAACCCCCAACCCTTTGTTCGGAGTATCTGAGCCCTAAGAGTAGGAAAGAAGAAAAAAGTTGCATTTAAGATGTGTGCAGACCATCGTGAACCTCTAGGTTTTCTTTACTCAAAAGTGAAAAAGGGACAACACATGCTGTAGTGTGGAGTCTGAAGAAGAGTATCATCTTTTCCTCAGGAGCTCCATGCAAAAGCCCACTTGAACACAGGCACAAGCATTCTCTAAAGTCTTTGTGCTGTATCCAGGAAGGATGCAGGCATTTAAAGCAGAACTGAAGTTAGAACTGAGGCCCTGAGACCAAAATTGGGATCCAAATAAGACTCATCAGCTGTTGCCTAACCTTGAAGTTGTTTAAATTCACCCAGTGTGTTTATATATATATATATATATATTTGATTCAGTGCTTTCTCTGCCATTGCCAGACTAGGTACGCTCAGGACCCAGAAAACGCACATTCCACTAGCTTAAAATCTCTGAATAATGACATTCAGAGAGACATTTAACACATATTCATGGAACTGGACTTTCTAGAGACAGGAGTTGTGAACCATCAAGTTTACTTTTTTTAATACCCAGAGATGGGAGCACCCCTTTTCACAGAAGATGTTACAGTATCTACCCAGGAAGTGAGAAATGAAAATTCAACAGCTTAAGGACATATTTTGAGAGGACTCAACTTCTACCTCTGGAGCTGTTGGCTAATATGGAGGCTATCATGCAGAAAAGATCAGTTACGATAAAGCAATCTACAGCAGAAAGCGTATTTCTGTATGGTAACAATACAGACCACTTGTTAATCAGATGGGATATTCTGGGTTCTAGTATTTGCTTCTGAGGCTGGAACAGGGACAAAAATCAAGAATCATCACTGTGAGGTATGTGTGCTAAATATGTGATACAGAAACAGGTTTCTTCTTGGCCTTTCTGGATGGTGTCAGAACATCAATAGTGTAGGCAGGGTATAATTTAAAGGCATTTTCTGGGAAGTGAGAAATGAGCATTTCGTGTCCTTGGCTATATAGGACTCCTGAATATCAGTAAGTGCTGCTGCCACATCGCATCTCAATGTGGAACAACGTGCAGGTTTGCACAATCACTACCCCAGCACCCTGGGACAATGAAACTGAAGTACACAGCCTGAACTTGAAGCCTCAGTGTGTTATGGCCAAGTCCCTGATGTGATCTTCAAGAGGCCAAGACTGCAACGTTCACTTCACAGTCCACTTGCCTGCATCCAGTTTTGCCTCTCAAGCCAATGGCAGCGATACCAGTTCTTCCAAGTCCTCAGATTGTTAGTCCTCAAACTGTCAGTCTATTAAGAGAAGCAGATGGCTGTTGCACTATTAGCAAATATGTAACCAAAGTAACACACTGAACTTCAAGGATGTCCCATGAAAAGGATTCTAAACCAGTCATCCAAAGTTAGAAGGACACACCTTTTGAAGCTGTAAGTCAGGTTTGCTCCCTCAGCAGAGAATCGAGATTCCCAGTGTGTCCTTCTGTCCCTCTGTAGGAAGTCCCCCGTACAGGCATCCTGCAGATGTTTTTGCTTCATCGTCTCTCCCCACGCTCAGCACAGCTAACACTAGCACTTAGCACAGGATGTGGGATGCAGTCTAGGGGCGTGCTGCCTAATTTTTAAACAGCCTTTAACATGGATAGTCCTTCAGCTCTGAACTGGACAAATTTCCCAACTCTTGTGAAAGTGTTTTGTAACATTCTGTGTTCAAAGACACTCTTAAAATAACAGTCTGGGAATAAATTCAATACTCTCTGTTTTTAGGCTCAACCTGGTAGTGTCTACAGTAGTCTGTGAGGCTACTCATATAAAAAGCAGTGCAAACTGTTATTTCAGGTCAGTTAGTCAGGAACCTATCTCACACTTAAACTAAGGCAACCATGTCCTCACAGAGTGTTTAACTGAAATCTATTTAAAAATTTAAGTTAAACCAATGCAACTTGCTTCTGCAGGCAAAGCTCAGGGCATGCTGCCCTGCATTTATTCTGCATATGCAGACTCCTCCAAAGGGAGCACAGGGCACTAGTTCCCAGGTCTGAGAACAGTCCATTCCATATAATCCTGAATTAACTTGCAAAAAGGCCAGCCTGCATTGGTTAATGCCATTCTGGCTACGGGTTTAGTACACACTGTTCCCTCTAATACTCTCATTGCTCCACGTTCTTACTCCACTCCTGCACTGTGCATGCTCACTTTTGGTGCAACATTCATGTTTCACCTACCATGCAAAACTCCGCATGGCATCACTAGCAGACCTACCCAGAGATCTAGAGATATTACAGCCCTTATACACAGCTCTAAAAAAGGCAGCTTGGTTTATTGCTCTGTCCCTAGCAAAATCTTTCCATTAAAGCCAGTACACACCAGAGACCATGAGCAATGTTTACTATCTTTATTTCTTATAGCTTCTAAAAAACAAGAGTAGGGTTGCTAAAGAGGAGGGAAGTGAACTAAGGCAGATACAGCAAAGGTTGCCTGTTCTTTTCTATGTGTTATCACCAGTTATCTATGCTTGCATGAGCTGAAACCCAAATTTTAAGAAAGATTACTATTTAGAAATAAAAAATCTGGTCATTTTTTAACTGAAACTTAATTCATGTTTCATGTGTGGAATTAGGAGACTTTCACAAAACGTCTTGTCTGGCCTTGGATGATTCTGAGGTATTTTTGTTGGGCCCCAAACTCTATAAACTAGCCACTACTAACAGCTTCCTTCTGTGAGAGGCTCTGTTTCAAACTACAGCAAAATTCAAAGGTTAAGTCCAAAATAAACAGTTCCTGTAAAAGTAAATTGATAAATAGCTCCTCTGTAATCACATAATTAGTGGTACAATGTGTTAACCGCTTTTGTGAAAGCAATTTAAATGTTCACCATTCACATTGTCAAAAATATCATTGACCCAGTTGCTTAAAAACAATTGATGAAACAAATGTTGGTCTTTACTGTGGTTATTAATGCTGGGGCAGATCTTGCTGTGTGCAGACGGCAACAGACCTGTCATTGGTATGCATCCACACTGTGTTTTTTTTATTCTTTCCTAAGAAAACTTGGAGGTTGGGGCAGGGTGGCAAGGATCCACATCTGACCTACTCACTTATACCCAGCCAATGAATCCACTAGCCAAACTTCCTACATACTGAGCATCAGTAGCTGTCAGGAAAAATTATTCCCCAGTGAATTTGAAACAGTTGGTATCTAAAGCTTTAGTAATACAACCATACTTCATAGGACATGAAATGCCCACAGTTGAGTGATTTGCTCCCTAAAGGCTTTCACATCAGTGTACACCTGAAAAAATTATAGGGATAGACTCTTACATTTGCAAACCAAGTAAAACCCAGGGTAACAAAAGGGATTTTAGGGGAATTTTCCACCCCTCATTAGGAAACAAGAGATCAAGATGATTAGATATGAGTATGATTAGGTCTAAATTAATGTTGGAATTTGGTCAACAGGAGCAACTACCCTCATTTTAACTCTATCCAAGATCATCACCATGACTGCAAAATTTCTGCAGTCTGCAAAATGGTTTATCTTTATAAAAGGTCTAGTCCTTATGTGTGAAAAGAATTTTCCACTTGCCTGCTGTTGAGCTGGTAATTATAGAATAACATTTCTTAAGATGTAGAACATCCCTTGGGATATGGACTTACTTTGGTGGGCAACTCTCCTGAAGAGGCTGAGCTGCCATTACTAAAAACTAAGGCTCTAACTCTTGGGCTTGTGAAAGGTGTACCTGCCAAAAAATGGAGCAATTGGTTCAGAAGGGTCTGTCTCCAGCTTCTACTCTTAGGCATGCACCAAATCCTCTGATTACAAGAGGTGCTGATGACAATACTGCTCACTATTTCATTGCTGATGCATGTACAAAGGAAAAAAGTATGTTAGTAGGAATCCTTACCCCAGTGTTTCTGAGAGTAAGCAGTAAAAAACTCCAAGTAATAAGGATAAACTAGAATATATATATGCTAAGGCATTTGACCTTAAAAGCTCACAGAAAAACAATGTGTTTGATTTTATTTTGAAAGCGGGCTCAGCTTTTAAAAGGTTGAGAGGTACTGTTATGGGAAGATGCAATGATTTTACAATAACAGTGGATACCCAAATAGCAACAAACCACTGCACACAAAATGCCTGTCTTCCTAGTAAACACCTGTGCAGCCCATGCCTATCATTCTAAATTTTCGATTTTCAATTCCTTACCTCCTGGGCTTAAAAGAAGATTCTTTACTAATAAACTAATAAATCTGCCTTCCTATATTATCTTCTGTCCAATTGTCATTTACCAATAGTTTGACCCAGATGAGCTGCTCCCAAGCTTTTATATCAGCACGACTAGTTTCAGGACCACAACCCCACTTCTGGCTGATGACCTCCCCATGAATGCTGCAGCTCCCCTGTCCAGAAAACACTGACCTTGACTGTAGGACTCACAGGAGAATGAACAGAAACGTCATCACCTTCAGAAATAAATGTATATTCAATATACCTTTCACTACGAGTTCTCAGTATAAATACAGAGTGCTCTCACACTCAATCACATACACAGGTACACAAATGTCTATTCAGGCAAGCCATAAACTCATTAAAGTATTTTTCTGACACCCTGGACAAAGAAAAAGGAAAAAAGAGAAGCTTATATTGTTACAGATATTTCTACTTTAAAATACTCAGGAAGAACTTTGATACTTCAGTAATGGCCCAGTTCCTAGATGGATATGCAAACAACTGAGCAAAGAGTCATATCCAGGGTAACAGCGTCAGGGTTTGATGTCTACATAAAGCAGTACTCTGGCACATGTGGCTCCTATGATAGACTTGGAAGCAGACAAATTTTCAAGGAAATAACAAGCCAAAGCTATTAAATAATAGACATGGAGTTGAAGCCAGTCATTCAGTCCCCACTAGTTCAAATGTTCTTCCATACTGACAGGGCTTGGAACCCAAGTTGTACCGAAGAATGCCATTTAGCTTCAGTGATGAAAATCATGAAAATTAAGACTGGACCTGTAAAAGCGAATGGAAAAACGTTATGTAAGATCAGGGCTGCCATGCGTTGTTTGTTGTGGAAAATACCTAGAGAGTGACTTGGTCTATGAAATTGACAATATATATACTTTTACCAGAAAGACATCATGAATAAAATAGCTCTAGATCAACAAGAACCAATAAGAAGGCTGGAATTTGGATTCTAGGAATTCAACCCTTAGATGAGTTCCATTTTACAATTACTCTGTTCAAAACAACTCCTTTTCTACAAGTCCATACTATTGAAAAGAACAATCACTTCAAAAGACCATCACCTGATTGCTGGGTGTTAGCTCCCCTCATGGATCGTATGGTGCAAACACAGTAATTTCTGCCCAGCCTAGAGAAATGCAGCTTAGCACAGACGTAGGGACAGACGCTAAAGGCAAAACCAATATATTTTTACATCAGCCAGGTAATATTTCTGCTCATTTGCTTTCCCCTCCTTTTCTCACTTTGAGTGTATACCTCCTTTTAGAAAAGTAGAATCAGAATCTATTCAACGTTCATATTTTTGTACTTTTAACAGAAAACAAAAGTTAAATCCTTCCATGATACAGCTGTGTAGAATAGAGTAGGAGAAAACTCCAGCATGCTGAGGGAAGCATGGGGGGAAGGGGAGGCAATAGACTTTCATTGCGTTGTTCCGGACATGCAGGAAGAAAGACAAGATGCAAGGGGATGTGGTTTATTTTGGCTGCAGCTTTATTAACTCAACTCCTCTGGGAACTACCATCAATAACTTGTACAGTACAGGTCGTCATTCTTTCCATAATCATTCCCACCTGCTGGAGAGCTGCAGTTGGCCTCCTTTCTCCATCACTCCTCCCCTCACCCCCCCCCACACCTCCACAGCTGGTCACCAGCTCGCTACTGACCACCATATCCCCTAAAAAGGGTAAAATGGCTGGTAGAGGCAATTATCTCCTCGCTGTTACACACTTTAGCAATTCCTACTCCCCCTCAGCTTCTTACCTTTCTCTAAGTCCTCCTCCAGTTCCAGTTTATCAGACATTCAGATCTTCATGGAACAAATACCTGTATTGCTCATCTGCCGTATGAAGGAGGCAGCAATTAGCTCAGCTGAGCTTCTCCACCCCTCTGCCCTGTTTCCCAGGGAGTTAACAGTTCGTATTTGCTGCTAAGCATAAAGCCGTTATCAAACTCTGTGTATACAGACTCAGCAAAGTGCCTCAAATAGAAATAAATGCCATTTATCCAGAATGCTGCTTATCATGACATTTAAGATTGCTGTAACAATGTTTACTTAGATCAATATTTGAAAACACCATTTCAAATAGCAAAGGAGGTGGTTTTTTACACTGGTCAGAGAAAGTCAGAAGCAGAGAGCAATCTAATTTCCACGGTTTTATATACGCATCAGATGATCTGTTGACCTCACATTCTCTACTTTGTCCGTTAGCTCTAAGAATAGGCATAATATCAGCAAAGAAAGAGAAACGAGGCACTGGAATGAGAGGGACGATGTGTTTCACAACAGTCAAGACTGTGTGGAAGTGGGGATGCACCTACTGACTATCTGCACACACAATCAGTCCTTTGGGTTGCTCGCATATGAAGTTCATATGAAATGTGTGTCTACCTGCATACCCACTCCCCACCTTCCCTGGTAAGAAGATGGGCCCTACGAGTGTAAATCATGTGTGGAGGGACGAAGGACGACCAAATGCAGCAAGAATTACACTCCCATAAAAAGCCTGTTCTTTAAAAATTAGCAAATACGCAATGAAAAGCATGCACAGAAAAGATATTCTGATAAAACGTCACCCATTTATCAAGTAAAAGGCACAAAAGTGTCTATGGAAAAATCCATCTGGTATTTCAATGGTATGACCACTGCATCTTAAAAAGCAATCAGTCTATTTTTATACTTCTGTTCCTCTAAGATTTTTTTATTTGTTTTGGCAAGGTATCTACATTTTCTATGAATTATCAGTGAAAGTAGGAAAGGCTTTCTAGGATCTTCAGTGCAACAAATGTGTTTGGAAATACTTACGTTTCCTAAGCTATTAAAATGCAGTTGTATGCAGTAGCTATGCTATCACTGACATGTCATTTTAGATAATTATCTCCCTTGTACAAACAACAGCTAATGCAGACCCACTGACCCTTCCCCCTTCTGAACTGATTCTCCTTTCTCCTCTCTTATTCCTTCTGTAACCAAATTAAAATCATTGAAAGCTATACCAGTTGTAGATGGGGTGTAAGACCAGAAATGGGTCTGTTCCCATTGACTTCAGAGAAAACGGGTCATCGTTATGCATGATGCTGGCTCCAGGAATACAAAACTAGGAGGACTCTGCATTTCTGTTTTTGTATTTTATTTTTTTTTTCACACCCAATTAATAAGTAAAGTCAACTGCATAAAGGAAAAATGCGTATATAAAAATGGAACACATTTTCATCTGGTGTTTATATTTTCTGAATGAATTCCCTTGAAAATGAAGTATATAATTGAAACAGAAATTATATATTTATTGCTCATAAAAATCTATCATGCACAAGATGTTGAATGTTGAACTACTTAGAGAAATTTACTCCTTTTCATTTTTCACAAGAAGTTCCATTATGGGAACTGATGGATCTTTTCTGGAATCAGGGACATTTGTCTACGTTCCCAAATGCAGAAGAATGGAAATATGGTATTCTATCATTTTGCTGCACTTGGTCCAGGTCCATTCAATTTTTTTCCTAATGTTTTGGAAACATACAGACATGAAAACCAATGTCTGCCTGGCCCAGCAGGAGACAGTAAAATACTTCACAAACACCAGATGGGATTTTAACAATGTTTGTAAAATATAAAATGCTCAAAGTGTTCTCTGCAAACCTAAAACTGAACATGTTTCATCTCATTATAAGTCTTTTTTTCACCTAGTGAATTTCTCTTCATTTTCCGTTAGAAGACTGACACTAACAGACCTCTGATGTTTAAAAGGAAACGCAAAAATCAACCTCTTCAGAAACTAATATTCAGACACATGATAAAATATTCGTGTGATGTCACCAGTGTAAATCCCATGTAATCATTATAATGTGACTGCATGGTCTCAATGCTGGGAAAAAAACATAATGATATTTTTTGTTTAAGTCTTCTATTAAATAACTAAGGCATTTGTGGGTTTTAAGATATTATATTATGTTTGTGTTTCTAACCATCAGATAACATTTTAAAAATAAAAAAGCAGACTGCCTATCCATCATCACATTAAAAATGAGTCCCTACTCCTCCAGGATTAGGAATGCTGCTGAATGGAAAATTTTAAGAAATCTACTTTTGCCACAAGATACAAAATGATTTAAACTTAAATTGTTTGGGGGACATGAGCCAGCTTCACTGAATTTCTTATAAAATAAAGGGAAACATTTCAAAGGCATTCAGAAGAGTTATTCAGAAGATTTTCTGACTCATTTTCCATTTGATCTGTTTTCCTTTCAGAGCTTTACTCTCAAAATATAAGGCAGAAATAGCTGAAATAATACACCTGAAAATTTGAATTTTATATTTAGAAACAATCAAAAAGAACAATTCATGTCAAAGCAATAGTTAAGTTCACAACCACTCCAAAATTTCAACATACTGCCCTGACAAGGGATGGACAGAATCATCAAAATCTTGAAAGTCTTCCCAGGAAGGAAAATAATTTTAAATTGTATGAAGCAATTAAGTTAATTTACATGTAATATAATACAATTATCTCGAAGGAAATTGCCTGTGTACAACCAGCCTTGTAGCCTACTTATTTTCTTAAATCCAAACCGTATTTGAATTAACTGAATTTTTTAAGTACATTGTAGAGGAGTATTCCTATTTCCCTTACTGAACATTCCTGCTTAAAGAGTACCTGCACTTTTCCAAACAAAGCATACACAACTCCCATATAATTTGTTAATTTTCTGCCTCCATCAGACAAAGCCGTTATTCCAAGGCTAGATCTGTAGCTAGCATTAACAGGCATAGGCGCGTGCTTTCCTGATCCAGGAGGCCTGGTCTCCCTGACTTGGTAAGCTGCAAAGTCAAACTTTATGGTTTCCTTTTACTGGCAGTCTCCTGTGTTCCCAGCAGCACAGTGATCTGGGTTTCTCAAAAGGACTCTCTCCTCGGCACGCACTGCAGCTAGAGCTGTGGCACTCTCCAGGGAAGTGGCAGCCGGTGACTCCAGAAAGCCTAGAGTTCTTCCTCCTCACTTCCCGGCTGAATGGTGTGACGCAAATGGGACAGTAGCAGTGGCATCACTTTAGAAGGCGGGCGGTCAGGGGCTGACCACTGAGTGCAAATCCGAGGTCAGCTTTGGATGGGGGAGGCATTCCAAACTCCTGCAACCCAGCAGAACTCAGGTGGGAGAAGAGGGCCCTCTTACCCACCCTGGGGGCACTTCTGTATGGGCCTGAGAGCAACTTCAAGGGAAATCAGGGTCACACTGAAGAAATTTTAGACAGCACCAGTTGTAAGAAATGGTGGAAAACAGCTTTTTTGGTTGCTTCTTCAGGAATTAGGTACCTCATTTCAATGCAGTTTCAGCACTCTTCAACTTCAGATTAGGGAGCTAAGTGGTGGTAATGCAAAATAGCTTGGTTTAGAAAGATTTAATTCCAGAAATGCCTTTTGCCATCTGAAGATACTTAGTAGAGTGCGGCAGCCTAGATATTTTTGCATCAGGTTTACCAGATTCTCTCAGTTGCGATTTATATTTATCATCTGATTTTAAAGAGCTATCAAAGGAATTGTGGCCCCATAGAACATGCCCCTTTTAGTTGTGACTCTTGGATGACTTTATGCTCAAAAGTGCAGGGTGTCGATTGAAGTAAAGCCACAAATGAGTTGTGCATGGTCAATCAGAAGAGTATTATGTGCCTTTAAGTTTCCCTATCCATTTGCATTGTAGGCCAGATTTTCATAAGGTGAAGCCTGATAGCTATATATTTTATGAGCCTAACTTTTGCACCAGCAAGTGCCACAATTGCATCCTCAAACATCAACTTATTTCAAGAAAACAGAGATATTTGGGCGACTGAGGGACCAGTGAGGTCTTACTGAATTCATTATGAACCTTTCCATCAACTTCAGTGGGATTTATGTTCACAGCAGAATCATATTTTTATTAAGAAATGAAAGATTTCTGTAGATAGTTGCATTAAAAAAAAACAGCAAAAGGATGGAGTCAGATATGTCATGGCCTCTGGCTTGCTTTGTGAAAATCCCACACTGAAGGTCACCCAAGGAAGAATAACTTGAGACCCACTGCTGGTATAATCTTCTTGTTATGTTTTTTGTGAAGTTGCTTGTTCTATTAATTTAGTAGCAGATATTACTATAGCTACTGAAATGCTATGAATTATTAATTGATGATTTTTATTCTCTCCTCCTGTGGTGTATTATTGCACTTCCTGAGGGTTTTATGTGAAGTGCAGTTTGTGTTTTTTGCTTAAATATTTTTTAAAACAGCAACACTGTCAGGATAAAGAGAAGCCAAAATAAATTCTACTCATGAAAATTTTATTTTGGTTAAGTAATGTATATGCATCGCCTACAGATTTGGCTGCATCCATTTACAGACAAAATCTGCCTTCACAGAAATTTATATGCAGAAACAAGGGACAAACTTTAAAAGCTGGAACACTTCAGTAGAGATCTTTTTACAAGGGTTCTATAATTTGCGTTACTCAGTTCCACATGTGGCACCCCCTTGAGATCTATAGCAATTGCGAGTGTACAGTCACAGAATTGGGTCCTATATATTTCTTAGTGACAAAGATATAAACAGTCAGTGTCCTGAAGGAATTCACAAAATAAAACCTATCTCACTATGCAGTTGTGTACTAAAACTCCGTAGAACTGTGGTCTTTCAGTATTTTTAGTTCCCAGTGACTTCACAGATTTTGTATCAATTTCATTCAGTTTACAAGTTAAAATCTGCTTGTGCTTCCTTTTGTAAATGCCAACCCTCCAAACTAGGCCTGAAATGTAAAAGTCAAGATAGGTTTTCTCAAGTTTATACTCATCAGCATCACCAGTAAAAGGTACTGCAGCTGGAGCTCCATCAGAAAAGCTATTGTGCAAGACTGACAATAAACCAAATGACCCTCACTAAATTTGTTGGCTCTCCAGAAAGAGAAAAGCAGCTAAAACATACTGGTAAGGGCCATGCCACCTTTGGAAGAGCTGTAAGCACCGTGTGCTCCGGCTCCTGCCTGCCTGCTGCTCACACCTGACTGTTGAAGGACAGGCTGCAGGCTGCTTGCTAAGGCCTGCCTGGTGGTGCAGCAGTTTGTATGTGGGCCTGCACTGGCTTGCTTTCTGTTTGATTTCATGCTTCAGGGTTCCTTACTTGCTTGAGCGCCTTCAAGAACCCTAAAGGAGCCCATAACTACAGACCATGAGCCCTGTGGCCCTCTGGGTTACATGAGAATGACCGTCTAGGGACTACACTCGTCCCTAGAGTCAGCACAGTAAGCTGGCAAAGCTCAGCACACAGTGGAAGCAAACAATAGGAGGAAAAATGTGTCATCTTTAGTGGGCAGTTTACTTTAGTCACATTTTTAGTGGGCAGTTTTACTTTATTCACAGTAATTGTTCTCAGAGTCCTCTACAAAGTGAATAGTCTGAATTTCAGTGGGAAACAGGAAGCTGCATCTCCCTTCGCCTCCTTTGAAAACGGCTATCTGTATGTTAGTTTTGATGCTGCAAGAAAAAAAAGTCAGACTAAGAGAATATTTTTTTCCAATTTTTTTTGGTCATAGAACAAAACTGTCAATTATTTGTGCTAGTGTGTATATGTGTCCAGATGCTTCTTTTCAAGTAACACATCCTATCCAAGCTCACATTATGGCTCCATCCATGTCTAGTGCCTTCAGCTGCACTAGGTTCTCATTCCTGTCTTCACTTTCTCATCCAAGAGAGAGCCTATGAGGCTGAATTAGTCCTGAATCATATTGCTTTTAATGGACCCAAATGCTAACTGCCCTTTCTGCATTTCAAAATTTACATCTGGAAACAATAATAAAGCCACTTTGCCGATAAGTAACTTTATCCATGCTACTTACAACTTAAAACATTTTCTTTGTATTTGTATTTAAATAATTTGACAAAAAGATCTCTCAAACGCTGTCTGATTCTCCTTGTCTTGGCTAAAGGGTGCAGTACACCCTTTCAACCTTCTAATGGGATCTTTCTGAAAGATCTTTCTGCGTCTCTTCTGAAAAGAAAAGTTTCCCTTTGAAGTTACTGAGACGAGCCAGTGGTGTTGGTTCACCCGCCTGCTTCCATAAAAACCTATTATTCATAAATTGGAACACCTACTTGACGACTGTAAAGGCACAAGCTACAGGCTGGGATTCAGTACATTTCAGCAAACATTCTCCTATGTTATTATTACAACAGACAAACATAATGTGCAGAAGAAATTCTTTTAAAAGAAGTCATTCTTATAAAGCCGATACACCTAACATAAAATGAAGTTAGAAAAAAAATAGGTTTTTCATAGAATATACACTGTGTTTTAATGAACAGTGCATGCTTCTCCCAGGATTTTTTAAGCAGCACATGGAAAACTTTTTTCTCTTTTTTCTCTTCCTATTGTGTGATAGGATCAAATAGGCTAAAACTCAGATAGAACTGAGAGTAAGGTAATCTTATTCATATTTTTACATCACTTCTTGAAAATCCAGGCATTCATATCAACAGCATAATCTGTTCTCCAGCATATTGAAAATGTGCTAGAAAATAAAAAGCACGTATAAATCTAATGCCTAAAGCTGTGCCCCTTTTTTTGTTTCAGAATGCATTTTCTATTTAGCAATAGACTTGATTCTTCAAGTGCATCTGTGCTGTGCAGTACTATTTAATGCAGCCACTTGGCTATTCACACGACTTGAGCTAGCTCAGCTTTGCATTTTTCCTGAACGATGTATTAGCTCTCTCAAAGCCAGCTCAGGTATATCAATATAGATACACAGAGGCATGTAAACACCCCTGTTCTGGTCTAATGATCTAGCCCTTGTGAGCCAAAATTTCCACTGACTTCAACTAAAATTAGCAAAATAGAATATGAACTGAAAGATTGGCCCTACAGCTATAGAGTTAAGATAACAGTGGAAAGGAATGAGTCCCTGAACTTACATTTGGTTCAATGTGAGCTGACCCCTCTACTGTTCATAACTACATCCTAGCTCAGTTAATAGGTTTGGTTTTGTGGCACAAAAAACAAGTCTTGAAACCTCGCCCCTCAGATCACAATATTGCACACCATGTCTCTCAAAGCCATGACTCAACGCTTTCTCTCATAGAGGAGAGAGAAGTTCCTAATGTAAGGATGCTTTCCAAGCAGGTTGTTTGCTCCATTCATTTGCCTGCATACAGTTTAGCGTGGTAAATGGTGTCTACCGGCAGTGCCTTAATGGGTTGAATGCAAGTGAATTGTGCACAGCTATCTAATAAATGCTATTTATATGGGGAGTTCTAAAGTAATCACATAAAAGCAGTGAGTTCTAAAAATCTCTGGGTTATTAAATCTATATATGTATCACACAAAATCTAACTATATCTGCATTCTGTTGTCCTGGCAACATCCAAGTGACTGCTGAAACACTGAAGACACAGATGGTTCACAAGCCTGAAGGAATATTGTCCTGTTTCTGTGTACTACTACTATCATACCCATTTAAGTATCAAAAGGACAAAAAAGTTACAGATGTGTTACTATAACTAAAATTATTTTAAGTAAATGTACATCATTGCTACAAAGCAAATCAAAGACCGATTGTGACTTCTCTGTGGAAAACATCTAGAAAGTGTTCCAACAGCATCTGGAAAGAATGGCAACATCAGCTACACACCTTCCTTCACTCTTCTCATAGGCTCAGTTAGGGGCACGTGCCAGTACTACCATTAATCCCTTGGGCTACATTGTATGTTCAGCATTTTGACTAAGTATTACTGAACAAAACAACCTGTAAAACATACACTGACTTCAAAGCCAGTTTTGTGATTGGTATTTTCAATGCCATTTCCTCCTGGTAAAATAGAGGGACAACTTGTAAGAAGAATCACATGAGGTTTCTCCAGGTTACCTCTGTAGCTTCTGATTATTTTTTTTTCTATTTCCTGAAAAAGAGTCTGGTGAATCAAGGGTATTTTGACAGGGAGTACTAACTGGGGATACAGTCTCTTCATCAGGACTATCATCATAGAACTACCAGGGTGTTTTTTAGCCTTCCTCCTCATATTACTGACACTGTAGCTGGGTTCATCACTACCATCATGTGACTGATTTGGTCACCTTGTTTCTTAAAAATTTCAGACCGTTCTTTCAGAACTGTCCTTTGTAGACTGGGCTTCAGTAATTTTTTTTAAAAAAAAGAAATACGTCTCATAATAATTCTGGTATCATCTCTGTAAAGGCAGTTTTCCAGAAGATTAGTAGAAAAAGCCTAGTCCTTTTTTTCACAGTTAACCTTAACTGAAATTACAACTCAGGCCCAAACAAACCTTTCATCTGACATGTTCATAGCAGGATGATGGGAACCTGTTGTGGCAAGTTGATCTCACCACTTTTTCACATATAATTCAAACTCATCAGATAAAAAACAAAATCCACATCCATCCATGGCCTAAAGAACTGAGAAAGTCACAATGGACACTGGAGTGAGGGAAGAAAAGGAAGTATTCACAAAGGCTGAGTTAGTCTTCAAAGACCAGACGTGGTAGGCTGCTCTCATTGTTGATAGAAGGAGATAAGCTATACTGGGGGAAAAAATCAAGAATGCCTACATTATGGCTCCTGCTCTGAACCATCTTCTAAAGAAGCCTCTCTCTCTTGTGAATATTGTATGTTTCCTTGCTTTCTTCTGGCACGGTAAACTTGTCTTTTGTGTAACCTAGCTACTGCTGCTCAGTACTTTGGGGAAGGACGGAGAGTTCACATTGATCCATTCTCTCTCCATGCAGTGAATGGTTGTGTCAAGCAGCTCTGTTGTAACTGTTGGTCACAACACAGAGGAGTTAAAAACATTCCCTTACTTTAATATAGCCTGTGCAGCCTTTCCTCATTGTACAGACATGTCAGAGGGCACTCATGTCACCTGAGCACTCAGTCTAAGAGATGGTGTCCAGGATTCCTTTTGAAATGAGATGTATGTGGTTTTCCACAGCTTTATTAATAGCTGTTAGTTGGTACAGGGGACATGCAGCCATTTTCATTAATGCCTGAGGAGCAGGCATTGTATTACAGCAGCCTTGTATTACACCTCTCCTCTTGCAGAGGCCTGCTGGTATGCAACGAGTGAAAGTGCAGAAAGCGGATCCAAGCCTCTGTCTTTGCACAAGTAGAATGACATTTTTCTACCATGGAATATAAAAGGCCTTTCAGGATGAACATGCAGTTAAAGGCTATATTATACAAACTCTTTTTCATAAGTTTAACCTTACTCTCACATTCAGGACAGAGATATAGAACAATGTATGCTGGAAGGAACTCACAGATGCTATCTGGTTCAACCTCCAGCTCAAGGACCAACTTAAGATCACATTGCTCAAGACCTTGTCCAGTTGAGATCTGAAAAGAAATCAAAGGATCTTGAAATAAATTATGCCCCTGAATCTGGGGATGGCTAAAAGAAGAAAGATGGATTACTAGTTTTCTGTTGAGTTTTACAAGGGAGTTAGGATTGATTAGACTGCATCCTCTCCTCTCCACTCCCCCACCTCTTTTAGTACCTGAAATCACAGAAAGCAAAAACTTGTTTCTGCCTAGTATTTTCTTTTCCGGTCTGTCTGATGCTCTTTCACCATAAAACTGTTATTACTTCAGAGTGTCTGGGCATTTCAAATGCAAGTTTCATATTACTGTTTATTTTAAAGGCTTGATTAAAACTATTTTATTAGCCACTTGATTATATTTCTGCCTCAAAGAGTAACTGTTTAAAAGAAGCTGCAACTCGTGTCTTCTCAATTCTGTCGTCTGGGGAGCCTGCTGCCTGACCTGGAGAAGGGCTCAGAGCAACGCCAGCAGCCAGCAGAGGGAGCCCATGCTTTTAGCTTGGTGGTGGCTTACTGAAATCGGTGAGCAATGCAAAAAAGGCAACATTAAGCATACAGTTCCGCACAGACAAACTCAAGTGTTGATAACAGATGGTAGCAGAAGTATCTATCTCTTGGGTGTGCATGCTTTTGGCAAAAGAATAAGTAAAATCCACACCTTCCAGTAATAAGCAGTAAAAAAATTATTTGATCTGAATACTCAAATGCATGGGAATCCATTCAACTTCTTCACAGATCAACTTGCAGATATAGTTGGAATCTTTTAATTAACCCTTGGCCTCATGTGCCTTTTTTTGCCTCTACTTTTTCAAAAGTCAAAATAACATCTTCATCTACTGCTTCATCTGCAGTTCAACCACAGCTTTAGACTCCAGCCTTGTAAACAAATATATACTCTTAGTTTGCCCATATGAAGAGTCCCAAAGTTGTGCAATGTACAATAAATACATTTATAACATATAACTGTGACTTTTCCAAAGAGTAGTTTGCCCTTTTAATGTCTTACTGAAATCTAATTGTTTGGTTGTTTTTTTTTCAAATAGCTCTGTCATAACTTAATGTTAATTACTCTTTGGGTGAAAGCATTAATAAAAGGTACCATATTTTTCATCTGTTATGGGTATGTTTTCACAGAAATTCCTCTGAACAGTTGCAATTCACCTGAACACAAGTCTAACTTTTTTAGGTTTTACTCTGGCAAGGTACTGAGATAGAAATGGGAAGAATAGCCTTGGATACTAAATGCAATGGAACTAGCACAAAATCCTCTATTATTTGGACAGACCACAGTACATAATAAGCTGTATTTGAGAAACATCTATGTACCTGATAATACATTTTCTTTGTATCTACCACCCCAGAGAAATAGTAAGAGTTGAAAAAATTTAGTCTCACCACATTACTCCGAACTTCTGCACCTCAAAATAATTTGATGATAAAACTAACTTAATGATGAATTTGATGCTGTCTCTCAGATACATATTCTCAAGAAATATAAAGTAAGAGTTCTTACTGGATGGAAAGTTTGTCTTAAAATATGCAGAGGGGAAAACTTTGCTGATATACTGCTGGACAACTGTAAAACTGGAGGAAATTCTAAACATTAAAGCTCCGAAGTAAAATATACCGTAAATAATCTTCTTTGATCACCACAGTAAATCTGAATTTAAGATTCCAAAATAGCTTACCTAGTCTAATTTTTCAAACTATTTTTAAGGTGTTCTCAATTTGTAATTGAGTTGTCCAAATTTAGGACAGCAAAAACTACCAGTGTCTCAAAATCAGCAGTTACATCTTGAAAATGTAAATAAATAGAAATACCCTATTCTGGAGATTTCTGAGCCCAAATGAACATTACTAAAGAGTAGTCTCTGATTTGACTCAAATTCACCTGTGAATAATATGCTTCTGGCCTAAAAAAAGTTGAATACAATGCTAATGTATACATTCATATATATAACATAATGCATAATCTGACAATTTATCCTAAAACTCTGACACTGTATGGAAGAGGCAGATTTTGCTCTCTGTTATGAATGGGACAAGCTGCAAGTTGCTGAGAGGACAGAAGTCTGAAGTAAAATAAGAGCACAGCTGAATTCTGCATGGCCATTCGGGAGCAGCACAGCATCCCTTACGAAGTCTTCTTTTCTCCCCAGATCATTTCAATTGTATTAAGTTCCCATGTTCAAAGAAATACTCCCTAAAGTCATCAGCCAACAGACCTGACACTTGTGACTTCTTTCCATAATAACATTTTCTAAAATTCTGCATTAATAATTATTATGCTTAATATTAAATGCATTAAGTGTGTATTTGTTCTACAGATGAAGATGTGTTCCCTGAAAAGGAAAACCTATAATGAAAACGAAAAAGTACAAATACATTGCTTTTGACTTGGTGCTTTTGAAACCCATTCCAAGTGCTCAAACTTAAAAGTAATTATTTTTCAATACAATGCATTGCTTTCTCCTTTTGTCATTTTCTTTCTCTTTGTATATTTTAAATTCCATCTGTTTTTACCATAGTTCACAGAAATATTTCAGAGAAAAATTAAGCTTGACCAAATGCTGCTTTCTATACCACTGCTGCTTCTGACAGATTCCAAGTGGCATTACACCAAAATGATTAGTACTGACTTACTTTCAACCTTGTTTCACCTATCTCAGAGGCTTATATATTGAGCCAAATGCAGACCAAAAAAAAGTACATAAACAGAATATACTAAGCTTGGGCTTTTCATATTAGTCCTTTTTTTGCCAAAGTTTCCTCTTTCCTGCACATAACTTCTCAGGGCTCTACCCTAGCAGCAACTCTAATCATAATCAATGCAAGGATACTTTTGCATAGCAACCTTGAGTTAACTATCCACAAATACATAAAATAATTAATATAGGTGCTTTGAACCACCTTCTGGAGGAGTCTATTACTCTTAATCAGCTTCAGAGAGATGCCTGGGAGATTAAATTTGGGTGGTATGAACACCCTCTCCTCATCTCCTACTGTCTCCATTAATTACTAAAGAAAAGTAGCCAAACCCTCAGAGGCCTGAGTTATTAACAGAAATAAATACATTGGCTTCTGCAAAACTGTACTGATTTTGTATTGCTGACAATCTTGCCTTTTCAGCTACTGCAACAAAATGAACGTTACTCTGGATTTGCAAGAGTTTAACAGATCTGAACCAGGTCTATAAACTATAAATTTGAACTTCTTTCAGATACTGTCTTAAAAAGAAAGTCCTGCAGCAACCATGTGTTTGGGAATTTCAGTGCTAATGACAGCAATTGAAGGGATATTCAAATCATCCAGCATGGGCAACTATGTTAGCCTTGTAAGAGGCTCTGAGGTTCCCTGTGTGATCTCAATGGACAGAGGTAAGAGTTCTCTCAGCTTGGAGCCAGGGGCCAGCAAGTGCCTTCTGCAGGTACCTCTTTGTCTTCAATGACGACAGATGAAGCTAAATGGTGCAACACCCTGCTCCTCACTTTTCTAAAGAAGTTACATGTCATGGGTCTATGCTGGCACACTGTTAAGGTGGGGTTTATAAATCTAAAACTCTCTCAGGTAAGTTGCTTGCCTCAAAGGCAAACACATCCTAAAATAAACGTGCCTGCCCTAAAGTCAGCTAACCAGCCTTGCCAAGGAACAGAAGAGCAACCCAATGCATGTTACAAGCATGTTAATGTTATATAAGGCCCTGATTCTCACATTCAGTCCAGATACATATCTCTGTATCTTTCAAAAACATTTAATGCAAATACATAGCAATTCACAGACTATTAACACTATCAGGGGCAGCGTTTGTAGAAGAAAGGGCACAGAAACGTCAGAGTTGTGTATTTCAACTGGTTGAGTTTATTGCAGGTACCAAGACTGACTCTCTTTTTCTCTTGCACATTTTTTGTGGTCCACCTTCCTTCCCCTTCTTTGCAATAACTTCCATCATGCCCCTGCTGTAAACTTCTTATTAGTTACGAGTATCCCCATTGTCTTTTTTCAAATACAAGGGCTCCTCCAACCCACCCACTCTTACCTTCCTATAAATACCTGAGCTGCAATCATTCTTCCTCCCTTTGCTCCACGCTCCCCTGCATAAGGCTTCTTCTACCATCAGCTCCTCAGCAGCTTTAGGCACACAATCCCACTTTTCCTTCCTGCTGGTTGCTCTGTCCAAATTCTCGACCAGTTCCCTTCCTCCACCTACAGCAGGGGCCCTGCATCATTGCCAGCTCTGCAGAAGAAACAGCATTTCTTCTACATCTTTGTAAGCATTCTAAGCACTTCTTCTACATCTTTGTAAGCATTCTACATTTCCTGTGTGACTGGCAGGCTCTGGTGGAAGCTTTGTGCATGCGCTGAATGTGATAGACCTACATTTTGCTCCTTCCCTCCCTTTGTGTCATTTTGCATTACTGAAGATGGGACTGTATCGACTTCAAAGAATTAACAGAGGTGGGTAATGTATCCTGCCAGTTAATGACCATGGTACAAAGTGAGGATGAAGCATGTGAGCCATGGACACATGGACACTTCAACACCTGGTCTGCTTAAGTATGTACTGAAAAGCTTTGTTGATTAATTTTGCACTGGGCAATATGCAAGTAGTTTTCAAAATGTCTTAAAAAATGAAGTCCTGTAAGGTATTTCCTGTTTAATTTGTCCAAAGTCCTAGTCGAGAATAGGAAAAGCACTGCTATCACAGTGATAGAGGTGTTTGAAATGTTTTGGTCTTACTCATTAATGAAAAATTCTTGACTTCGTCTCTGCAAAGAAATCTGCTTTTTCTGTGTTTATGCCTCAGAAGCCAAATAAACAGAGACAGAAATAAAAATACAGACCTCTCCCCCCTTCTAGAGAGGAATTTACAGGAAAACAAGGTATTACACCACATCTAAAGCCTTCCTACAATTTGTCACAATTAGGTGCTTCTTTCTTAGATACATTTCTTCCTTTTGCATGGCAGCTGATCCCAAAATGACTAAAACTATTACAGCCACCACAAAAAAGAAAAAGAAGAAAAAAACCCCATTATTGTGACCTCCTTCAAACAACTACAAAACAATGTAATCGCTCATTATACAGTATCATGCAAATACACTGCAAAAACCACAGGAGCCCCAGGGTGTTTGCCACACAGGCACAGTGAGAGAAGGAAGGATGAAAAGAATTGGACAGAATTTCTGTATGAGCTGCTAAATTAAGAAATGACTCTATGCATGCACATGGTATGTATCAACTCTTGTCTTTTACCCAGAGAAGAATGCAGATCACCACAGCACGTAGAGGACACAGAAATACATCATGCATCTCCACACACAACACATATTCAAAGGTTTTATGTTTTACAAGTGTTAAGGAAAAAAAACCCTGCAGCCCTCCATGAACTGGAGTTAACTTCCTCACAGATGTGGAGGTATTGACTTTCCATGGGAGTGCTGAACTTGTGTTGCGTTAAGTGAACCATATTTTGGAGACCTTCCTCAAAGTCCCACTGACAGGCACCACAGAATGCAACACTTTCTGAACTTACTACTGTGCTATAATGCACAGTAGTGCGTTTTTAAATGTTTAGCTCTGACACCTTCTATTATGCAGAACAAGTAGCTACTGATTACTTTTGTGGGGTGAGAAAGTAGAGTCCCAAGACCGCGCAATTCAGGAAATGGTCAAAGGGACTCATCCATCACAACATATCCTTCCAAAATTCACATCCTTCTTCCAGTCTTTTCTGAGGAAGATTTGAGCCCACTTGCCATTTGGGTTCAAACCTACTATGTGTTTTTCTGCGCATGTCAAAACAGGACTAATCAGTTCAGAGATGTGTTGCAATGACTTACTATCAGAAGGCGCAGTTAAGACTATAATATAAACACCTGACTAGAGGAAGGCTGTAGTCGATTTGACCTGCCTTCCTGCCACACTCCCGTGTGTCACAGTTCTTAAGAAACTGTATCGTAGCTGTTGATATGATTCTCTAGGGCTACATGTGAGATAAGCTTTGAATGGGCAGTTACATATAGCTTGTGAAAAAAGACTGATGAGCCAGAAAGAGAGCTCTCGTCTGATTTCAACTATTAATTGTTCTGATAAAAGGTATTACTCCTTATCTAATGCCTTGCCATTCTTCATGTACCTTTAGACATAGCGTACATGTTCTCCTCTTTCTTCTTTTGGATTTACATATAAGGATAAGGTAACAGACCAGTAAATGTTAGAGTTAAAAGCCATCATTTAAACTATTTTTTAAAGCACATTGTTCCTCTGTTGGTGAAATATCCAATTAAGGCTTTTGCAGCCTGGCTGCAATTCCCTAAATGATGTCACATCCATCTCAACTCAAAATAACAGGTTTTCTTCATATAGCTTATTTCCATATCTTCACTCTAACACATGGATTTTATTTCCTAAACAGAGAATTACTGTAATGGTCAGCTTTCATTCCCCCCAAACAAACATTCACTATAACTGCATCCTATGTATTCATGTTTTTTCCTTGTTTCTTTTCCCAAATGCCTAGCTATTAAAATGTGCTTGGGTAATCCTGACTTTTCCACTAATGTTCCATGCTTTACTATCAGATATTTTCAGGCTAAAAATAATGTTCATGTCAGCATTTGCTTCAAAATTATATGGATAAGTCAACTGTCACTGTATGAATTTTAACAGTAATAATAATACTGTTTTCCTATTTTTATTCCTTCTTCCCATCAGTGACTTGACAATTGAAGAATACTTCATGTGAACCCAAGTAACTCTTACCTGTCAAATGTTTGATCTTGGTCCTACCATCACACTAACTACAGAACTGTAGAGGGAAGAGTGCAGCTAGGTGGCAGTGTGCCAAATAAAAGAGTCAATATAAAAAGATGATTTCTAAAGATGCATGACATAGAATGCCTTAAGTAGCACGAAAACCTAGAGAAAAACAAGTTGATGTCACATAATCCATAATATTATTGGGACTGACAGGCTGTAGCTGTGCAGTAAATTGGGCCAGGGTAATTAAAACTCCTGTATTTCTTTCTGATTCTAGGAGTGACTCTGAATTAACCATCCCACATTTTTGGTAGCAGCATTTATCACTACGTAAAACAGAAATAGTGCTATCTGCCTTGGTCTGAAGGACATTGCGTGGCTTAATAAAGTGATTTAAATACATGCATTAGCTTAAGAAACTCAGTGAAACATGATGCAAATGAACATGAACAGGTAAGTATGGAATCAAATGAACACAGTATGTAAATAGCCACCTGCTGTATGTATAAAAACCCTATATAGTGACAAATCTTAAAAGACATGCACCATTCTCCAGGGCCAGCCAGAATAAAAGGACAAATCAGGTGTCCTGCAAAGAGGAAAAGGTCCTTCTGCACAGATCACTGGGCAGTCGCAGTACTGCTCTACAGTAGCACAGCCTAAGGGCTAGCAGACCTTCACACTTGCCTAATGAACCTTTTCAGTGTAATGACTTCAACACATCCAATGAAGAATTTCTTCCCCAATGGAAGAAAAAGAAATCCCACCCTGCTTTATTTTCTTCACAGCCTAACTACACAGCTCTGCTGCCTTCTAGGAACTTAACCTTCATCCATAGACAGGAAAAGGAAAACCAAGCTACATTCAACTGTAAACTTGTCCTTTGTTGTATGCTTTTTACTTTGGTGCTGTACTGGACTTGCCTTAATATCTAAGCAGTAGGTGCTACCTTTGCTAGTGCAGGATCTGTTAACATTTCTGCTTTAAACTCCATTTTCGCTGGGAAGACTGACCATTTCAGGATTCAGCATAAACTTCCACTGTTAAATGCTTTAGCCACACTCTTTTTAAAAATCAATTCATCCAGCTTACAAAACAGAAATAGTGACAATTTTGGATACCCGATTTTCTTTTTACGATCCTATATTTTAAAATCAGATTTCACATAAAGTCTAAAATCTGTCATGCTGTAAGTAACGATCTAAAAGATACATGTTAAATGTCTATCTGCTCTGCATTCTTGAATATGAATTGGTATGCTTTTTGTGTGCTAACAATACACAACGTATTGCTTTGTTTATTCCTGGGTAACATTCCATGAAGGTATCTTTTATACTGACACACTTTAAGCTGGAGGGTCATCACATTATGTATCACACTCAGAAGACAGTTTTTTTTGCTTGAGTATCAGGAAGACAGGAAGAGATTTGAGAGAGCACTCTGCTGACATCCCTAAGGGGTTTGTTTACTACCTTGACGAAAGCTGAAGACCACTGATGGCTGTACCATGGATGTCACTCCAAGTGACCAAGACATTATACTGAGATGTCAGAACCTGAAGGAAACCTTACAGCCCCAATGGCCTTTTAGAACAGTAACAGCACCTCCCAGAGACGTTACCAAACTGACACATGTTTTTGCTTTTCTCTTTGTGGAGAACCAGAGACCTATGAGAAACATGAAAAGGAACTAACTGTACAGCCTGATTTAAATGTACAAGGGTAGGAATTATCTATATCTATGCCTATCAAATCCTTCTTTTAATCTTCAAGCTACTATTTTTAAAAAGAAATCTTCAAGTAAAATTGAACAGAAGTACCTTAAATATTTCAAAGAAAGTCATTAGCTGAACAAATGTATTCATGCAAAATAAACAATACTCAGAGGAGGATTTTTACAGCTAAACCCTCACTGCTAATTAATCTATGTCTGTCTAACTTCAGATATCTTAAGCAAGCTGATCAAATCCTCAACAGAAAATGAACAAACAGTATACACTTTGCTTTCTAGAACAAACAAAATATGTATTTAATGGCCTTAGGTCATATAAATACTATTTCACTACAGTTATGAAAAATATTTACTTATTTGTTAACTACAACTATTCTGATGTCTTTTGGCAGTGCATGCTAAGGACTCTAATACCACATGGTACAGACGCCTAACAGAAACTATTTCACCCTAGAAGAAAGTGAAGTATTCACAGTTTATCAAGTCTGTAGCATGTACCTACTCAGCACAGCATGAAACTTCTTAAAACCCATGAAATTCACTGATGAAGTATTGTTGCTTTACAGTGATATTAGACATGGGTAAGAAACAGCCAGAGGGTTTGGGGGGAACAGGTCTCCTGGACAGGTATCATGATACATAATGAAAACTCTGCTTCCTGTAGATTTTTTTCTCCTCAGCCATTTCTTCCAGACAATCTATGCTTTTAACCACTGTTTTTATTAGCTTAGGATAAGGTGATGCTTGGGGAAAAGCTTTCCAACAGCCCCGTAGGCCTAGATTTACAAAACATTCTCGTTTGTCCAACCAACCAGACAGCAGATTCCTTTTTTATTATTTTAAATAAGCACTTGAGCTCCAGTGCAAGATCCTTCTGCAGCTCAGATTACATCAAACGATGGTCCAGAGGTGGGAATAGGGATTATAAACCGGGTAGAATACAAAAGCATGTATTTTGCCGGGCCTTTTCATTAGGCTCTCATTCCAGACTTAATTGTAGATTCAAAGACAGCGTAGCAGAAAACCTTTAACTAATGCTCTCCAACACATACCGAGTAGCCTGACCAACCATTTCGTCACCAGTCTAAAAAGAAATTGGGCTGGGACTGGGTTATTAAACCNCAGGCAGAGAAGAGTAGCGTGACGGCCACTTTCCGCATAACCTGAGGAGCAGAAACCTCTGGCGAGAAGGTGGCTGGGGGGACAGCTCAAGAGCTCTCCACTGGCGGGCTCCCGCGAAGCCGGTTTCCCTCGGGGAGGAGGGGGGCAGGGAGGAAGAAGAAGGAGCCTCTGCCG